>PNEQ01002681.1:74935-115494 GCA_003012365.1 Medauroidea extradentata | reverse complement strand
AATGCACAGCGGGGTTGCCTACGCTGAGTTTTCATTGCGCTCCCCTACGAAGACGGTACATTTCCGCCTACGGGTTTATAGTTAAAAAGTGCTTGTTTTGGCTCGTACTACCTGCCCTCAAGCGTTGTATCATGAATTAATATACACCCTGTATATATATATATATATATATATATATATATATATATATATATATACACTAGCTGCCTCGACAAACGTTGTTTTGTGACATAAATTAAAAATATGTGCTAAACAATAGCACTTAGGAATATAAAATATAGATAAAAACCTATTCGCAGACCTACCGAATGTATATACAAAATTTCATTGAAATCGGTTAAGCGGTTTCGGAGGAGTATGGAAACAAACACCGTGACACGAGAATTTTATATATATATATATATAGGATGTCCAGAAACAAACATATAATAAGCACTCCACGCGAATCCTGGGTGAAATTGGAAACTAAAATATAAACGGAAAAATGTTTTACGAAAAGATTTTACTTGCACAATGTGGCAACACTGTACGAAGAAAGTTCCTTCTTGCGCTCCACATCCAGGTATTATTTTGAGTATGTTACGTCAAGTAAACGTAGAATCATTTTTGTAGGACTCGGTATTTTGACCTGCACCCATAATATTCAGGTAAAAGCAGTTGTATTACTGTAAGAAATATATCTGTGGAGGGCAACATGGGACTGACTACAGTCCAATGTTGCCACATTGTGCACATAAAAGTGTCATTGTTTCAAATTTAGGCCCAGGATTCGCGTGGTTCGCTTTTTGTACGTTTGTTTCTGGATGACCTATATGTACAGAGTGTAAGGAAATTAATAACCCAAACTCCGGGAAGTGATTCCTCATGAAAAATGAAGTAGACCTTGTACATGGCATTTTCAAGAAAAGTGAATATTAGAGGCGGAATAAGCCCTTGAAAAACCAGTTTGAAAATCCTGTTTTGTCTAAATTTAATAAATGGTTAGGAGTTAAATTACAATTCTTTGGGTGGTGTTATGTAATAGTAAGATCTTCAACATGTAATAATTTCAGCCTTCTAACCTCCTCCTTTCGTGAAAATAATAGGGGTTGATTCTTTTATATCGCATAAAGTTACGTTGGCGTTACGTTTTGTGATTATAATATGTTGTCTATTCGAGCAGTAAACTGTAAGGAACAATAAAGGTCCTCTTGTCGCAAACACCTAGGATGCACCGTTTACCAGAAAAATTGACGCAACTGTTCTGTGCCTTGTATGTAGGCAAAAAGTGCTACATCCGCTAAGAAATGGATTTGTACCATGCTCTCAGGAAAACGCAACCACGTGATGGAGTTGTTTATGAATGTCGCAAAATGCAGTTACATAAGCTTAAAAACAAAAACATGTCCATGCGCGACTCGGTTAATTTGGCAACAAATTTGGTTTATCAAAATTTACAAAATGTTATTATTTTGACAACGTAAATCTGCAAACTTCATAAACAACAGAACATCCTTTAGTACATTCTGAAATAATATCGGTATGTCATGTATGTATTTCGCAAATAAATAAAGAAATAAATATCATGTGTGGGATGCACCCTAGGCGGGGTTAACTCCAAATTGGTTGATGACATTCTGATTTTGGGCCTGTAGGCTGCCATCATCTCTGCATTGTGACAATTGAATCAGTTCCTATGAAGGAGTGTTGCCAGAATATAAGGTTGGGGGAAACGTGAGTTCTCTGAGTAATCCTGCCGCACCAGTGACATCGCCCGACACGAATTCCACTTGCGAAAAACTGGGGCTGTAACTCACCGGGGATCGAACCCAGCGGAAATTGTACACGTGATGAGAGGTCATGGTCCTGACCACTAGACCATCGCGAGCCCTATTAATGTCGCTGAATGACAGAAACGAAATGATGTGAAATGACAACTGTGCTACCATTGTGTATTGCGTTTGGGATCTGTTGATGGCGGATATTCAGAAATAACTTCCATACCATACGAATGTTCTGCGCCAAAGATGTCTTTGCTGTCTACTACACATGGGAAAAAAGACTGAGCTATTATGCATGTACGCAGGACAGGTTCCATTCACTAGGAAGTCATCCTGTACGTGTAAGAATGGTACGAATGTAGTTTGTTACAACCGCGATAGATGGCAGCATTGTTGTGAACGTGCCAAAGAACAGCGGTGGATGCGCGTCGAGAGTAGTGTTTGACCTTCAGCGTTACTCTGTGAAGTAGCCTACCGGTACATCAGATGGAACGTTACACGTGGGCCGAAAAGTCCGACATGCATCTTGTGTATGACAGAGTGAATGGTTGTTGTAGTTATGCGCAACGTCTTTAAAGACAACAGTTTCCCGATCGCACGATACCAGATTATCGGACATTTTCACAAATCAACTAACAATTGAGGGAAACCGGTGGATTCAAGGTGAGTTATATTTAAACACTCTGAGAGATACATTCATTTTTGCACAGTCCTAAGTGCAAAGATTGTGTACCTCCCACTTTGCGACATGCTTCAACAACGACATCACGTGGTTGCATTTTCCTGAGAGCATAGTAGAAATCAATTTCTTAGCGGATGTAGCACTTTTTGCCTACATACCAGGCACAGAACAGTTGCGTCCATTTTGCTGGTAAACGGTGCATTCCAGGCGTTTGCGACACGACGACGTTTTTTGTTCCTTACGGTGTACTGCTCGAACAGACAAAATATGGTGATCACAAAACGTAACGCCAACGTAATTTTATGCGATATCAGGGAGGCAACCCCTATTATTTTCACGAAAGGGGGTGGTTAGGAGGCTGAAATTATTAAATGTTAAAGATCTCATTAATACGTAACACCATCCAAAGAATCGTAAATTAATTCCTAACAGCTGTTGATATTTTGACATATTACGATTTTTAAACTCGAATTTCAACGAATTTCAAGGGTTTATTTCACCCTTAAATTCACTTATCTTGAAAGTGTCCTATTTAACGTCTACTTCATTATTCATGAGGAATCACCTCCCGGAGTTTGATATATATATATCCAATATGCGCAAATGAGTAATCAATTAAGGCTGGATATTGGATTCATATTGCGATCGTCGAGTGGCTTGGACACAACGTAAACAGGGTGCTTTCTATCACGCCAGGAAGGGTGATATTCGTTTACATAGGAGACACTGGCAACCATAAACCATCTTGTTTGGAACCTAGAAGGTCATTCAAGTGAATCACGGACAATTTTAACACGCATTTCATTCATGTGGGCGCCGGGACAAAAGAGTTTTTCGCAATCGAGTACTCAACGTGAAATGTAAGAACGAAACAGTTAGTAGCATCACGTCTCACTCTAGACTCTAAGCACGATTCTTTGAACTGGACGTAATTTCTACAAAAATATTGCAATTTACACGCTTATAGTTTTTTTTTATAAAGATTCTGCAAAAACAACCATCTTCGCCATTTTAGATTTCCGGAAAATAAAGCGGGATTTACAACGGTCCGTCGTGCCCATCCGTTCGTCATCCGTCTTTCGATCACGTGACTTCCAGCCAATCAGGAGTCTGGAATAATTCTATCTGTCCATCCGTCGAAAGCTTGCCAAACTTTAACTTTTTACGGACGAACGGGTGAAATTACAGTGCTCTAAATATGACGAAGATCATTTTAATGGTTTCCTTTTAATAAGAAGGCTGTGATGTTTTTGAATTTTTTTTGGACGGTACTTAAATTCATTTTTAAAATACGACACAGGTAATTTTGGAGTTCGGGAAAAATTAAAACACCAAAGGAAATTATTAAAATAAATGCTTACTCATATTACACCATAAGTAATTTTATTAGTAAATACTTATGCTCGTAAAATTTATTTGTGCTGAAGAACAGTGATTGAAATTATTAGCAGCTATAGACTTATTAAAAATCTCTCAAAATAAATGATTCGTTTAAGGGAATTATTCTGTATTCCACAGAAGTTTTCTGTTTGTACATTTGTAGAATTGCAAATTAAAGGAACAACGACGGACGGGTGACGCGTTATTGTAAATCGCTAGCAATTCTGACGGACGAACGAGCAAAAAAAATTGGCGGACGGACGGATGACGGGCGGACTCGACGAATCGTCGTAAAGCCCCCTTAAGCTGCCATACATTCATTCCTAAACCAATTTATGATATAGTTTTTTAAATATAAGCGTATCTGAAGTACGGTTTCGGTTAACACTCTCGCGGTTTGGTTGGTACCTCCTTCTTGTTTTAAAAAAAAGGGAACTGGAATTTTGGTTTGCTACATTTCCATCTGTCTCGCGGTGGCCAAGTGGTTAGATCATTCGTTTCGCGCATCGAGGCGATCCGGATTCGATTCTCGACGGTGTTGGTACAGAATTTTTCGAATGTGGGAAACATGGCGGGCGTCCGTTGGCCGGATGGTATTCTCAAGGCACTTGCTCTTGCATTCCGTCGCTGTTTCATCCGTAGAGTATTATTTCATGTTATCTCTCATTCGTCTCTTGTTGGGGATTGGCGATGGGCTACAACCCCAGCCCGTAATCATAATCAGGATTGAAATTGTGCAAAGAGAATCTTTGTTGGCGGGCGTGATATTCTGGGCCTAATGACGATATTGTTTTTACATGTGTCAGGCTTAATTTGCTAGCGGACGGTAGAGGACGTCAGAAGGTGCAGTGTAGCAACAATTCCTAGCCGCTTACGGAAACGTAGTACGTATAATCTACTTGGTAGTATTAACCAATGAGTCGTTGGACATGTAAACGGTGTTTTTTTTTTTTTTTTTCAGACCTTATGAAAACTCCAACAGTTCTCTGCTGGTGGCCTGTTTAAAAAAATAAAGAAGCGGTACTTTATATTATTTCAGTCACGAAGGTCAAGTTCGGAGCGTAGAAGTACCGAATATTCGTTTGTACTAGTACAATGTAAGTAATTGAAATTACAATTGCGTTTTAGGAATGTTTACTGTACAAACATTGCAGATTTCATGAAGGTAAGAATTGTCAGGATATGGCTTGATGTGACGTAGTTGAAGCCGGATTTTTGGGCGTCTCATCATGGTGATAAGGCGTTTTGAGGGTATGGCCACTAGTGTTGATGCGCCTCTAAACAATAACAACATCTCGTAGTAGTGCAAATTGGCGATGCAAGGAACCAAATTGATTATATATAAAACTACTTGAACTGGGTTCATCATTACGAAATTTTTCGTACTGCGGTTGGTTAACGAACAGGCGATTGCCATAATGGCACACCCAAAACGGCAGCTTCACTTAGCTCCTATACATTGTCATAGGCAGAGCCACTCCTGGCAGAGTTAACCACCGAAAACAGATTTTCTTTTGTTTACACAGGCTGGACCCTGTGTTTGTTTGCTTTTACGCGCACGTTCGTGTATCCCGTTTGCTTGCGGCTACTGTGTACTGCTCCCGAGCAGGGTGGATCTAAATAAATCCGGCGAAGAAGTTGCATGTGTAAAGATTTCGGACGAAGGTACACTGCACTCGCACCAGGTTTTAGAACGGCTAATTTCTACTCTATCGAGTAGATCGAGTAAGGTTTTCGTAAGTGCCTCGTTTGCTATCGGTACAATGTGTGGGAAAAGGAGACCCTACTTCCCAAATTGTCACTTTCCTTACCACTGGCATTTGACATTCTCTCTGGAGAATGCATTAATCCCTTGTTGATGTCATACAGTGTGCAGTGAAACTGTAAGGTGTACCACAGACAAATACCATCGTCTTAACTGTTCTAATTTTAAATGTTTGATTAATATACCCTAATTTGCTGTTCATACTTAGCAATTTGGTACCTTCACATTGTTGCAGCTGTTATTTTTCCCATTTCATTGAAAAATTCGGTATAAATAAGCCCACTTACATAACACTTTATTTGGAAGAATAATTTTTAATACACCGTGGACTAATGCATAGTGTTATCTTCTGACATACGATTCCAGAAGTGAAAAGCAAATGCTTATTACTATATCAATTCTGTACGTAGCCGTTGTAGGCAACGGCAGCCACTGATTAGTAAACTTTTAAAACCACTGTTTATGGAGTTTAGTAATAAATGTTTGATTTATATGTATTTATATTGGTTTCAGTGACAAACTTAACTGCAGCACTGGGACAGTAGTTTCCATTACATAACGAGCACAAGCCTAATACATTAAAACATCGCTGGACCGTTGTACTGTAAATATGAGCTAAGAATATATATTTCGATATTCGACGTTATGGTAATGATAAACATAATCTACGCGAAACACAAAACTGATGTGCAATGATTTTGATGAAACGTTATAGAAAAACTAAATTTTGTTTTGATACCTTTAATAATGATATTTCCTTTCATTTTTTTTTTACAAAATGTCTTATAGTATACAGTATCCTTTAAATTTTTTTTCATGCCAGTCCTTCCAATATTTTTACATACGAATGCTTAAAAAGTCATTTTTCAGTAATATTACAGTGCAACACTGGTGTTAAGTAAAAAACAAAATACAGTTTCGGTACACACTTGACGTTTCTAGCGTTAAGCGACTTTATTACACGAAGTCTTAAAATAAACAACTTTAACAAAGCTATCTTCAGAACTCTAAGCAGTAGAGAATGGCACAGTAGGTCTGCAAATCCAATGATTCACATCACATAATCTCTGCAAATGTTGCCTGCTAAACGAGTGTGAGCTTTGAACTTTGATTCAACGCAAGACTTCATTCATCATGCTGTAGGCTTACTGTAAGACTTGAATGCATAGGATTCCTTACGTAATTGCCTCTATCCTTGTCCCACGCGTAAAACGTGATGATTTTTTTAAGCTAACGTGCAATGGGCTTTTATGCACTGTACACGAGTGAATTTTTGCTCCATAGTCTTACTAATAGTTGCTGAAGTGTGATAGTACAATGCCATATTTGTAAAATATATATCACAGTTACAAATACTATAATATAGTCATTGAAAATTTACCTATCTGTATAAGAGTCATGTTTCTTAAACCTGTTTTATGACGTTCATGATAAATTGAGCACTCCATAAAGTTTTCTTTCGACAGTTTTGCAGCATCTTTACTGTTTTTAATATGAAAAATTCCATGTAACTAAAAACCAGTGTAAACGTTCCTACGCACTCAAAAGTTAACATACATTGGCTCAATAAAACATATTTTTATTTAATTACAAGTTCTGCTGAGTACTGAGTTTTTAATGAACAGTACTTGATACTTAATTAATAGCTACACCAGGTTTTTTAAGGTTGTATCAGAGTTTTGTATTTTGTTTCAAGACTCTTGCAATCATATTCATTTCTAAGAGTAATATAATGGAAATACGCAATTGTATTAATTTCCGTTCTCAGAAAACAAATATTTGTTTACCGAGATTGTAAAGTATTGTAATGGTGTGTAAACGTGATATGTATTTATGTATATAGTTCCAAGCAGACTGCAACATATTTACACGCCGCGGGAAATGCTTACATTTTGAGTAGGTTAGAAGTATTGCAAGTTAAAATTTCACATTTTCCTTTACTAGCCGTAAATATTCCAGTAACCTTGTTCTTAGAATTCCTTCTTGTCCGTACCGTTAACAACACATCATAATAAGCACCATAACTAAGCGTATTGCTTCTTATGCTCCCAAATAAAGTTTACTCAAATAATTTGTGTTTGTATGTGTAAAAGTTTGAATTACGTATGCACGGGTGCAAAACGCGGTTTTCACCAGTTTGATAAATATGTACTGAATTTGGCAAGGATATTCTTCTTTTCAAGAATTACAAGTTTGGTTGACAATGGAATATGGTACTTTCTTTCAAAATAAGCAGAAACCTCAAACAATTTCTTACATAATTTCTGTACCTTACCAGTGCGAAACTCAATTATTTGCTTTTATTTTATGTTATTTTTAATATTTTGTTGGCGAAAATACGTTATTTTAATTTCTTAATTTAATTCGTAAGCATTTAAAATCTAACAAACACGTAAAATAAAAAAAATCAGTGGCCGTTGTGTTGTTAAAAGACGACCATGAAAAACGCTAAAACGCATGTTTATATATTACTCGTCTGAATCTTTTTTTTATTTTCTTGCTAGCAGACAGCTTCTGTCATTCAGGATTACATTTTTTACAAAACGAATTGAGTTTATTTTAGAATGTACTACAGTCATTTCGTGTTGTTAAAAATTCACTTATTTTCTGTTCGCAAATGTCACAAACGTTTCTGTAAAATATTGCAAATCCGCAGCACTCCTTGTCTACATACTAGGTATTGTATTATTATCACAGCAAGAGTAGCGTGCATTTTTTTATAGACGATTCAATCTAAACTCTTCCAATTTCATTACCTTTTTGTTTTGTTTCTTACGATGTAGTAGTCAAACAAACAACATGAAATGGTCACAAAATGCGCTTACGAAAATTCACTGGCTGGAGTAGGGTAGGTTATCTCAGTCACATGACCAGGTTGTGTCAGTGCCAAGTATTTAATGAACGCCTGCAATGCTATTTTAGATTTTAAGATTGCGGGGAATCCGAATATATCCGTCATATTTTCTCCATGATAAATATTTTGCTAAATGCTACGTTCGCAGTGCATTCTTTACGTGTTATATTATTTATATTTGAATATAATTTTTTTCTGGTAGTTGATCGACAGGCCATCAGTTAAAAAAAAACTTGAAACACGGGTAAATTTCATTCGGGTTGAATTTTTAACACCTTAAACTTTAAATTTTTGCTGGCCTACTACCCTACCCCTGTGAATTTTTTTAAGAGCCTGAAACCTGGAGGCAAAGTAATTGTATGACAGGACGGTAACAACGGTTTAAAATGTGGTTGCTTTGCAGGTTATATATATAGTATACCTCGGAGGCATAACACACTATGTCCATTTTGTCT
This sequence comes from Medauroidea extradentata, assembly GCA_003012365.1. NCBI lineage: Eukaryota > Metazoa > Arthropoda > Insecta > Phasmatodea > Phasmatidae > Medauroidea > Medauroidea extradentata. Next base: position 106,598 of record PNEQ01002681.1, on the reverse strand, counting down.
CAGAATGCAGTTTCTAACGCAAATATTATCACAGTTTTAAGTATTTTCTAGTGGCATACAACACAAAGTCCGTACTGTGTCACTCTTCAAATTGCTCTCCTGAAAAATATTATTTTTGTGACATAGTGTCTTATGCCTCCGAGATACAGATATATAATATAAAAATTAACATTGATTTAAAAATCGTATTTTATTTTCAAGCCTTTTTTCGGTAATTTGCCAAAGTAAATTTCTTAAACTCAATTTTCAAGAACTCATGTAGTTCGTCTCGTGTAAGAATTCCTCATTTTGGAAGTAGTTTTAATATTTCTTTATACAGCTGTTGCCGTAGAATAAGCAGTGTTTTCCTCCGCTACACGGGATTTTTGCAAAATCACACTCACCTACCTCTCAAACTGTGCAGTGCATCAAAATGAAAAAAAAAATCTGTAGAAATTTGTACTTATGATAGTCTTCAGTAATTTCGAAAATGAAATTCTTGCCTGAATCAGGCTTTACCTCAATGTGCATTCTCTTGGCCCATATAATGACTACTGTTTTTTTTTTTGTGACGTATCACCCTCGAATCTAGTATTATTAGTTTACTATGCTGAATGTGCGAGGTTAATTTTTAATTAACGCAACAGGTTTTTTTTTTATCCGGAACGTGTTCACATGAGCGTCAAAAGTTGGTTAACGCGTATGTTGTTTATATACATAAATAACTTACATGGAAACCATGTATGTGTGTGCGTGTGTGTGTCATGTGTTCGTTTTCGGTTTTGAGCGCTAAACCAAAAAGTGTTACATTTAAATAACTTGTCGCAGTGTTACTCTGAATTTATATATTTTCTTTTGCAATGCCAGACACTGTAAATTTATGTTTTTTTCTCTCAGCTTTTTAAACGATTTTTTTTTGTGTTTCCTGATGTGTACAATATAAAATTAAACGTGGTCGACTACAGGTAGTTCAACTAGTAACACACGAGAATAGCTGAAACAAGTAAAGTTGTCAGCTAATTGAGACGTGCCTTGAGGGTGTTCAAGTGCGATCAAACCATAATTTTATATTTATATGAAATAGTGTTAATTTTGTAGACGATACTTGTGAGTACAGTTTCTTCTTACGAAACAATTTTAGCTTTCATAGTTCTCTCATAACGGTGAGACAAAGTCAAAATTTGCTTGCTCTGCTGCCATGCAAATAGTGAAAATCAACTGACCTACTTGAATATAATAATTCACTGTAATATTACATCCCATGATACATGCAGTAACGATTTTTAAAGACCATAACGTAATATTCTTAATTTTTTAAAAAATCGCCAAAGTACAGGAAAAAAGTTGAAAAATCAAAAAAAAAAAAATTAAATACAGAAGTATTTAACGGGATTTTTTGAAAGTGTTTTATTACGTAGCCCGTGGCATGTTATTTCATTGTGAATTATTTCACTTACGTAAGTCAATTGGTTTTCACTATTTGCATGGCAGCAGAACGTGCAAATTTTGATTTTGACGTACCTTTATGAGAAAACTATGCGAGTTAAAATTATTTCGTACGAAGAAACTGTACTCACTAGTATCGTCTACAAAACTAACACTATTTCACATAAATATAAAACTATGATTTGCATCGCACTTGAACAGCCTTGAAGTGTCATTTAAGTATCAGTAAGCTGATTGCTGCCAGGTGACTGAAGTGAGAAGCATGTTACCTTTTGAGCAACTGCATCATCCGTAAGTTTGCCAAGGACTAGTGGATGAGTCATCGTTCTGCGAGGTAAGACCTTGACTCTGTGATAAGGTAGAGAGTATAAGAGTCACGACTCTTGCTACATTTCTTCGTTGTGAAGAAAGGCACCATGAGCGCTACTAAACTTACATCAGGTAACGTAGAATATGCTTCTTCCAGTAATTTAACCTCAGATAAATTACTCTCTGTCATTTCTGCAGTCCAACTATTTAAGAGTGCGTGGTAGATAAATAAACGCTGAAAACATCCATTGAGATCGACGATTTTTTTTCGAAGCCAATATGGATAAAATACTCAACAACAATCCTAGATAATGGTATTTCTCAACTTTATGAGAAAATATTTATCCAAAATTACTAATTCGTTACCCGTGATCTCTTGCGCCGCAGTTAAATGCACGAGGTTCCAGCGTCAGAGATTGTGCCTCAGAAGTTCCTAACACTGGAAACAATATTGTTTGAAACGTTGCCTAAAACTATTTTCTAGGATTGCTATCGTTTAATTTTCGCAAATTGGCTTCAAGAAACATACAGTTATAGATTAATGCTTTTAGCGTTGAATTATGTACCACGCCCTCTTAAGCTGACTGAAAAACAAAAATAGATATTGGTCACCATTAAACATTTTGTCATTACGGACCATACCAAACGTTTGTAATGACAACTAAGCATTTTTCTGTCTCAACTAAGATTTGCAGTGACTACAAAAAATTTGTAACCACTACAAAAATTTTGATGAGGCCCATATTGTCAAAAGAGTTCGTGGCCACTAAAAAACAGTTTTTTTCTGTGTATTTTATTATTTCATGGCTGAATGTCTCAACGACACTGCAGTACTGTAGTTTAATTTTAATGAATATGACGTGTCCTCGATTACGTGACTCTGCGACAAGACACTATCTAACAGTAGGGCATCTGATTTTCGTTAAAAGAGTTCAGGATAGGTGAACATATTATTATAGCTCTTACGCATCTTGAGTTTATACCTGCAAATCACATATATTTGTGTAGTTGTAACGATTATCTGATTGACACACTAAAAAGTAAAATAAGTAATGTTTAATTCCTAAGCCAAGCAAAGAAAGGAAGAATGTATATAAACGCCATGAGTATCAAAATAAGTCTTGCGCAGGAATTTTGTCTTAAAAGTCAGTGTTCTTAGTTAACAATAATATTTTAGACTTTTTTTTTTGTATTCGCACAAAGGGTTCTTTATTTTTTTTTATTTTTCCCCTTCTTTTAGATATGTACAAATACGACGAATATAAAGCTATCACTAGAAACGAGAAAAATTTGCGGGGTCAATGTCCGGTAGGCTAGCCTCCAAGAATATATGCTAACTCAAGCAGATAGAAGCTGCTCATTAGCTGCTCGCTTCCACAGTGAAATGGGCATGCGTTTAATTAATTTTTTGTAATTGGCTCAGAGACTTTCGAAAGGTGTCAAATAAGTCAAGGGGCAACTGCGAAAGTGACACGAATGTACAGTTGCTGGAATTCCAGCTGGTGCCTAGAAGAAAACGCGAATTTTTCAGGTCTCTAGCACGTCACTAGTACGTACATCCCAGCTAAATTAGAGACGAAAATGTAAATGGCAAAATGTCGTACGACGACATTTTACGTGTACAGTGAGGCAACACTACATAGAGAAAGTTCTCGCTTCCGCTCCACGTCCAGGTATTAATTCCGACTGCTCGGGATTTGAACCTCCATCAATAATATGCAGGTTAGAACAGTATTAGTAAGATAAGTACAGTATTTATCGAGCGCAAAAAATGGACTAACTGCACAGTGTCAGTACACAAATTTTTTTTTGTTTGACTGTCCACAATAATTATTGGATTGTTTGTGTTCGCTCGCTTTCCTCGAGGTTCTAGTATCTGTTGTGACGTCTACAAACAGCAGTTTATCTGTTTGTCATTGTAACTATACCTTCCTGTTCGTTTCGTTATTTTGCCAATTGCTGGCGGAATATATTTGCGGAATTTTTTCCAACTTACCATAATCTTTCATGGTTTTCTGTGCCTGAGTGATCATCTGTGTTGCCCACGGCCGTAGAAGAAAAGGTCTGGACACTCGCCTGGATATTTGACCACCTTGTTCACAGACTCCCTTGTTGTTTGGCTGTAGTTCACCAAGTTACCGAGAATATTGTGTTTTATTGGCGCTTCAGTTAGGGCGGTCGGACTAAACTCCTCCCACTTCCTTTCCGCTAAGATAAACAATTTATCAAAACGTAATTTTTTATCAATGTATGAAATACTTCCTTCGTTCACAAATTTAAGAAAAGGCTCAAGCAATCTTTATTTACTTTATACATTTAACAATGGATAAAAGTGGACGGAGTTTGAGTCCGATCGCCCGGAAAACAGCACCAAAAAGTACGACATTCTCGGTAACTTGACGAACTGCAGCCAAACAACAAGGGGTTCAAGCAAAATACGTTGTTAGATAGGCGAGTGTCCAGACCTGTACTTCTACGACCGTGGTTCTGACTTGATATTTTTGTTGTTTGTAACTCACAGACTGAATTCCTTGTGGGACTGCATGTGTGTTCCTTTTTTTTTTTTTTTGTCAGTTGACAAAATCCTTTCGTTGGATATTTGTCCGTTTGTCTACGTGCGTTCTTTTGTTTTCTGTGAGGCACTATTTGCTGCAGCGACATGTGACCAAAATATTTATTTTATTATTAAAATGTTACCGCTGTGTATTGACATTCCTTTGCGTGTTCCCCTGCTGGTTCTAATAAATGATTACATAAGGGAGTCCAAGTGGGAAAAAAATCATAATTTTATATTTGTATGACACAGTTAGTTTTGTAGACATTAATTGAGAGTGCATTTCCCTCTTACAAAAAAAAAACATTAGCTCAACCAGTTCACCGTAATGGCACTTCAAACTCAAAATTTGCACGTTTTTAGTTCTTATAAGCCGCAAAAGCCAATGATCATAAATAAATTTAAAATTTTCATACTGAAACTACATGACATAAGGCTACGGCTTGACATGGTTTGCAATTGATTACAAAAAAATTGTTGTATTAAAAAATATCAATGAAAGAGGCAAACAATATTTTAAATTTCATAAATTTACATGGAAAATATATAGCAAGTAGCATATCACACCTCTGATTCGTCAAACTTCTAAACTATGTCCTCCTCATGCATCTGGCGAACCCTGAGAGACGACATAACTTAAAGCCAAACGATGGATACGTGAAGGAATGCGAAGTTCGAGGGAAAACGGAAGAACTCCGACATAACTCGCCAATCAACGGTATGGTCCGTCACGTTTCCCACATGTGAAAAACCCGCAGTCCAATTCCGCCGGTTATCGTACCCGGATCAACGAGGTGCTAGGCGAGTCTACTAACCACTAATCATCACTTCCAGGCTTTAAAAACTAAAAATCGTTATTATTAAGACCACGCTCTCTAGTTTATACTTTTTTTTAGCGATATTATTTGTTTGCGCCTGAACGAGAGCAGACATAAAAAATCTGCCTGGCAATTTTGTTTAAAATCGTCTTCTCCATGTTGCCTGTTTTTTTTTTTTCAAGGCAGTAAATTCAATGGTTATAACTAATTATGTAACTAGCGAAATAGTAGCTAACTGATTTTTCTTCGAAATAGTACGGTTTCTTTAAAAAAAAATTGCTACCACGGCAGAAACCATTTTAAACAAAATTGCCAGACAGATTTTTTATATATCTGATATCTTTAAGTTAAAAAAATATTATTACAAAAGCAGTAGAAAGTAAACAGCATGACCTTGAACTCGTAAACTTGTTGAAATTTTTGTGTGCTTATTGTTAGAGACACTAATTTCTGATGAGAAGAATTTTGTGTCAACTTGTTCCAATCCGTTATTTACACTTCTACAGCTCTGCTTCGTGGTCATGTGATTGGGTGTTTTTGACTATCAGAAACTTAGGGTTCTATCTGCAAGTCACAGGTGTCGCGGTAATAATATTCTGATTGTCACTGTCAAATAAGTGACGTATCTGTATAATAACCGTGAAGCAGAGCTATATGTGTGCTAACGTGTCCACGAAACAAGCTGGTACAAAATTCTTTTCGCCAAAGATCAATGCCTCCATACTTCGCGTTACCACAGAATAAATAGTAATACAGACGCGAAATCACGTGCCGGCTCGTTTGGTATTAGCAAACTTCGTCGCTTATTAGCTGACCGAGACTGTTGATGCCAGCCCCGTGTATGTTTGGCTCCTGCATGTTGTGTCAGGTTTCCTGTTGGCTTGGCTGCCGATTACTAGAGCAGCTGCCTCACGCTGATTGGCATTTGGTGTTTCCGCCATGTTGTTGGCCAGGGAAGCCATTTTGCTGGCGTGTGTGACTGAGTTCGCTGGCCTACCGGCTACTTCACCTCTGTATTTCTAAATGTTCTGTGGCGTTACATTGCCGTCTAAAATCTATCTCAGGCTGTGATCCGGTTGAAAATTGAGTCATCTGATAGTTGTGAAAGAAAAATGGTTCGATAGGAACGTAGTTGAGTATAATTTCCTACCAATAAGATTAAACGGTTAACTACCAAACATGTCACAATATTGCACTTAACTATGTCAAGTATCAAGTTAGCCAACTTAAATACAAGGTAACAACGAACGTAGATAAGGTAAATTCTACTACACGTTCTGTGTTTTTAGTATGGCAAAGGACAAACTCCACCGCTAGTCCCGCTGTTCGGTAACTTAACCGAGTTGTTGCTGGCACTTTCGGCAGTATTCGATCTGCGTACGAAGTTCTGTTCATGTTCGCCAACATAAAATTTTCCTGATTATAAAAAACAGCGCAGCGAGCGGCGGAAAATTTCCCATAACTGTTCCGTAAAAAAAAACTTACATAACTTCACTACCCGAAGTATACAGAAAATTAAGGGGGCCGTCTTCTCCGAAATTTAAATTCGCTGAAGTGTGATCGTAAATTAGTTTTTTTACGAAACTATTTCATATGTGCCCAATGTGCTAATGCACGAAAAAAAAAAAACTCTTCGATCAAGGTCGGATTGCCACTGCTAAGGGACACCCCTAGACAAGCTGCTTTTGTGTGTGAGAGACAGGAGCGGTAAGGTTGCCGTTGACAGACGTTTGTAATGCATTATCGCCTCTATGTGCAAGTTAATGAGCTGGCATCTGCAGTACTTTACTATTATCCGTTTTTCCTATGGGACTTTAAGCGGTGACCACATTATCTTGTTTGTGTGCAACATAATTCAATGTCTAACCCTTGTTTATACAGTTGTGCTTTTCGAATACGGTTGTTGTTTTTCCAGATACAGATGTTTGGAAGGGGCCGCAGTGGCCGAATGGTCAGACCATTCGCCTCCCACCAAGGCGATCCGGGTTCGATTCCCGGCAGGGTCGGTCCCCGGATTTTCGCATGTGGGAATCGTGTCGGTCGATGCCGTTGGCCGGTGGGTTTTCTCGGGGATCTCCCGTTTCCCCCGCCCCTTCATTCCGGTGCTGCTCCATACTAACCTCATGCCGCCCCTCACGGCACTAAAGACCTCGATGCTAAGCGCTGACCAAAAATCTCACACGGATGCCTGACAAAGCCAACCTTGAACATTTTGAGGGGCCCGAAAATAATATTTCTAATAAACGGACGGAATTTTTAAAACTATATCGACATAGTTTGGAGGGTGAGCTCTTTTCTAAAATATTCAGATATACTGCGCGTTAAATAGTTTCGTCCGAATATAATAGTGGTATATCACTGCGATGCATTTGTGTCGCAGGTAGGGAGACTCTTTAAGTCAATACGCTCCTTAAAAATTGTGGATGCACTGCTACATAGTCACTAACAGTCTTTTCAGACTGAAATACTTCAAGTTGTACTAACCGGACGTTTGTGAAACTCAGATAGAAACATGCATTGGACTTTGCTACACACTTTCCACCACTAAGATTGTATGGTCATTTCTTAAGAGTTTCATGGTGAAAATGGATCGGTGTAATCCTTGGACGCTAGTTCAGCGGCATTTGATGCACGTTTCAAGGTCGTCCTTATAGTTCAGTCATTTCTGAGCCTCAAACACGTATGTAGGCGGCGCCCAAGACGTAATACATAAATAAATGCTACAAGCATTAATTTAAAATTTCAGGTTTCTCGAAGTCAATACAGAAAAAAAAATAATAAACAGCTATCCTACACACTTGTTTTTGCCGACTTTCTGAGCAAAACTTTTCCCGAATGACATATTTTTAGGGCACAATATCTGATTCCGAAATTTCGTCTAGTTAATTATGGCACAAAATTCTACGCTTAACGAATACGTCACTCTGAGAAATTGTTTCCATTAAAGTTGGCTTATTCCATTATCTAGAGTTGTTGTTTCATAGTTTCTTTGTATTGGCCTCCAAATTCCTGTGAATGTCGTTTAAAGTTTCTATCTTCTTTTATTCGTCATGCGTTCTTAAGGTGACTCCTTAGACAGTCTTTGTTTGTGTGTATGACGTACGAAACTGATGGAGCTCTAAGGGTATTGCTGAAGGCCCTACTTGAAGCAGTATAATATTTGTCAATTCTTGCGCGAAGGCACTCAACTGGCGTGAAACACAGTGTAATTATTGACTTTACCTACGCGACCTTTAGCAGTGACCATGCCATTTTATTCGCAGAAAATATTTTGTGAAGTTTAACGCACGCTTAAAATTTCGAGTATTTAGGATCCTGATAGTATTTTCTCACATACGGTGGTCAGGAAAAGATATTTCAGCCATTTCAGGGGCCTTAAAATCATGTTCTAAAGAGTGTGTGTTAGATAAATAAACACTGGAAACATCTATTCATTTCTACGCCTTTTCCGAAGCCAATATGGATAAAACACTCAATGACAGTCCTAGATAATGTTATTTTCCAACTTTATGAGTAAATATGCATCCAAAATTACTCATTCGTTACGCGTGATCTCTTGCGTCGCAGTTAAATGCACAAGGTTCCGGCGTCAGAGATTGTGCCTCAGAAGTTCCTAACACTGGAAACAATTTTGTTTAAAACATTGGCTAAAACTATTTTCTAGGATTGCTATTGTTTAATTTTCACAAATTGGCTTCAAGAAACCTACAGTTGTAGATTAATGCTTTAAGTGTTGAATTATGTACTACGCCCTCTTAATAAGCGTACTGAATATTTAACTATAGAGGCTTGTTCGAACTGTGTATGTATGCGTTGTTTTCGTTTACAAACCAATATAATGCGCGCTAAGAAATTTGGCTTAGAAATGAAAAATCGTAACTCGCTTAAGGGCCTCGCCTGCCACGCGCTTAAAATGCGTTGCAGCGTGTTCGTAAATACGATTTTTAAACGAAACTACTCCACATAAGACCACAGTGACAATGTACGAAGAAAATGCACTTAAAGCGATGACTGAAGGGTGGTTTCTAAGCACAATGTCGATTTGAAAAATCATTTCGGAACCCCTCAAAATGGTTAAAACAGCTTTTTCAACATGTTATATCTGAAAAAATTCTCACAGGATTCGTGTGAAACTACCGTAGAAGCAAGCAATGGACTTAGCTAAAACTTTCCACCCATTAAAAAATGGGGTCACCACAGAAAGTGTCAGTCAGGCGGGTGATCTACGATACCACTGCACGCCGTTTCAGTGTCTTGCGGTAGAGGCGATACCACGCCAGATGAGCCGGTCAACATCGCCCTTGGCGCCGTGCCTCACTCACACAAACGCTTTTCAAGTGCAGATAGGGAGGCCGCTTAAGAGTTAATGGATGCTACCTTTTTTTTACGCTGTTTTATTTATTTATTTATTTTTATTTTTTTAAATATATATATATATATTTTTTACGTTTGAGGCACGGAAACGGGGATGATATTAAGTCGAATTTAACGCGCCTGCCATCCACCTCATCGCCTCTAGACGCGAAGGACTAAACTAGCGTGCAGTGTTTTCGTAGAAACCGTTCTTCAACGAGACATCAAATGATGACCCTATTATTTTATTTGTCCAATGCAGGTTTCTATGATTTAGTTCTCCGATTACGGTTGATATTTTTCCCGCTTTAGCAACGTAGATAGGTCATTTGTAGCACTTTTGTGGAGCTTGGAAATCATGTTTTTGACTAGCGGGCGGCATTTTTAAAATTATAAGGACACAGTTTGATGTGTGTCTTCTTTTTGTATATAAACAAATTGGAAGCATTTTTAAAAGTTACGCAAGAAAAGTTATTTACCGTATCACGCTACAGCACGTCTCACGTGTCAGATCCAGTAAGTCTTAAAGAGAAATGGTGCATAGCAAATTAAAGACCGTTAAACTGCACATGATTCCTGTAAGAGTGGCTACTGTGGTTGCACTCTTGAAGTTGCATGTCCTGACAACTAAACTTGTAGTTGCAACTGCATTCATGATGCGTTTTTGGGAGGTTTATAAGTTTACATCCATTCACAGAACGCTATCTGCAGAATATATTTTCATATCACATCATAATAGGCGAGGGAGAGAATGAATTAAGATGCTTATGTTACTGGTATGACCTATCAGTAGATGCCAAAAAGCAAAACAATTTTTTTGAAGAGAAAACTTACCTTTTAGTGGCGGAACTGTTGTATAGTCATTTTATAAATATCCATGAGAAAAGCATTAAAAATATGATTCAAAACACCTCAAGACATATCTAGTATTCAGTTTCCTAATTACCGACCTATCTTAATATGTATGCTTAGATTTTTATAGTTGCTGTAAAATTGTGCTCTGGTAAGTTCATTAAATGAAAATAATTTCAAAAAATTTGAATAACACATTGAGCAACTTAAAATGACTTAAATTCGCACTTGACCACAACGTTAAAATGAAATATGTGTCATAAAAGACGTACAACATTCGCGTTATTTTCCGCTACCAGGTTAGACTCGAAATGTCTGTAGGCTCGTTTGACGTCTCCCATTGTCCGACATGCCGTGGACTGCCATAGACAACACTTGCGACCAATAGTTAACAGTTTCACGGTATCGTGACTAACCTCCTGTAAATCACTCACACATGTAGAATATATCACATAGAGGCTTGTGACCGTTCGAATCTCAGATATGTGCTCTGGAATGTATAGGGGCAGTGACGTCACCAAGTAATAACACGAATTTTGTTAACGGGAAAGGGGGAGGAGGCTTGCGCCGAATTTTAATTTACTTAATAATTTTTATATTTTTACGAGGTATGATTTGCTTTATAGACACATATTGTGGCTAATTTTCACAGTAACGAAAATATTCTACCATTCGTAGTTTTGTATGATAGACAGCGAGTCAAAGCAAAATTTTGCATGGAACGGTTTTATACAAGAAACGAAAACCAAGTGAGTTACAGAATTGAAATAGTTCACAGTGAAGAACAGCGTCGTGCACTACATCCAGACATGTATAAAAAAAATACAGCATTGAATAGTTTTGTACTATTGAAAAATTGCTGAACTTTAATTAAAATTTGCCAATCGTCTGTATTTTTTGAAAAAGTGCCAAAAATTTTAACGCAGTGTTTTTATACGTGTCTAGACGTAACCCGTGACACTGTTATTCAGTGTTAGTTATTTAATTTGTGTACGTCAGTAGGTTTTACTTTCTTGTATAAAACCATTTTATGCGAATTTGGGCTTTAACATGCCACTATACAGAAACTATGAACGCTGGAAAATTTTTACTATCGTAAAAAATATTCGCAACGTATGTCCACACAACAAATCATATCTCATAACAATTGAAGGTCATAAAAAATTTAAATTTTGCGTGAACTCCCCTTTTAAGTTTTTACATACACTAATTTATTTAAGGGGGTTGCAGTATCCAAGACATTTTGTGCAGGCTATTTTTAAAAAATGGTAACTGAATTGCTGACACGTCCATATAGGCTACTATACGTATCATAGAGTATGTAAACAATAGCACTATGCCCAATCCTGAGCGCTGTATTAAGGCGTGTTCAAAATCACTCAGGTAACTACGCAACAAAACCCGGAATTATGTTTATACATATTGACTATTGGTAGACATGTAAGTTTCAGTTACCATTTTTTTTGGAACGGCCTGTGTTTATGTTCGTCTCGTACATAAATTTTATGACTGACTTTTGGTATTCAGAGCCGATAATGACATGTGTCAGTACTTAATAGAACCTTGAAAACTAATGTGTGCTTACTCTCGTCCAAGCATATGTGGAGCAGTGGTAAAAACACTCGGCGCCTTGCATTCAGGAGGAACGGGGTTCGATCCCATGCTCCAGTCATCCTGATTTCGGTTTTCCAGGGTTTTCCGAAGTCACTCTGGGCAAATACTAGGATAGTTCGTTAAACAGGCCATGGCCGATTCCTATCACTTTTACCTCATGTGTCTCTACCAAGACGTTGTGCTGTTCGAGGGCACGGAAAGCTTCTAAATAAATAAGGAAATTATTTCTGAATAGAGCCTGAAATCGATAAATATTAGTTAATCTTACTCTCGCGTAATTCTTCATGCCCAAACGAGGGTAGATATGTTTAAAATCGTCTTCTCCATGTTGGAAGATTTTTACAAGGCAGTAAATACTATAGTTATAGCTAGTTATGTAACAAACGAAATTTTTGTTAGTTTACTGTTTTCTTTGTCAAAACTGTAATTCTTTTATTGCAATCACGGCAAACAACATTATAAACAAAACTGCCAGACAGATTTTTTATATCTCCTCTAGTTGAAGCTTGAAAAAAAATAATTATTGAAAAGACAGTGGAAAGCGAGGTACGGAAACTATTTTTTTCGTCTGTTACTATTAAAAATGATTCCAATCCGTTTATCTACGAAAGGAAGACACACTTCAAACTGTGTCCCATTGACTTAAAAAATGTCATCCGCTTAAAAAAAAAAAAAAAAAAAAACATGATTCCCGAGCTCTTCATAAGTGCTAAAAATATATTCTTCACGTTGCTGTAGATGAGAAAATATCGATCGTAATCGTAAAACTAAGTCATAGAAACCTGCATTGGACATTACCACCAACTTTACACAAATAACACAACAGGATCATCGCTTGAAGTCCCATTGAAAAACTGTTTTTACGAAAACACTGCACGCTAGTTTAGTCCATCGCGCCTAGAGGCGATGAGGAGTTTGACGGGCGTGTTATGTTCGACTTATCACCTTCGTCGTTCCCGTGCCTCGATCGTAAAGGGAAAGCTACCGTCCACTAACTCTTCCCTTTGTTTTAAAATAATTAATACAAAAAATGTGTTATGAAGACGGTCGTAGAAGAACAGGTCTGGACACTCTCGCCTGGATATTTGACCCCCTTGTTGTTTGGCTGTAGTTTACCAAGTTACCGAGAATATTGTGTTTTATTGGCGCTGATGTTACGGTGGTCGGACTAAACTCCGCCCACTTCCTTTCCGCTAAGATAAACAATTTATCAAAACGTATTTTTTATCAATTTATGAAATACTTTCTTCATTCTCAAATTTAAGAAAAGGCTCCAGCAATTTTTATTTACTTTATAAATTTAACAATGGAAAAAAGTGGACGGAGTTTGAGTCCGACCGCCCGGAAAACAGCGCCAAAAAGTACGCATTCTCGGTAACTTGACGAACTACAGCCAAACAACAAGGGGGTCAAGCAAAATACATTGTTAGATAGGCGAGTGTCCAGACCTGTTCTTCTACGACCGTGGTTATGAACAATAGTAAAAACAAGAGATTCTGAGGAAACTACCACCATAACCTTATCGGGTTCGATTCCCGGCGGGGTCGGTCCCGGGATTTTCGCATGTGGGAAACGTGCCGGACGATGCCGCTGGTCGGCGAGTATTCTCGGGGATCTCCCGTTTCTCCCGCCCATTCATTCCGGCGCTGCTCCATACTCACAGAATGTCAGCCACACCAGAGACCTTAAGGGTGTTCACGAGGTAAATATTCATAATTTTACATTTGCACGGCATAGTGTTTGTTTAATAGACGTTACTTGTGACTACATTTCACACTTGTAGAAATTTTTTTGCTCTCATACTTTTCTCATAGCTGCATGTCAAAGTCAAAATTTGCAAGTTACAGGAACATAGGTTTAACAAAAACCAAGTGACTTACTCGAATGAAATAATTTACACTGAAATTAGATACAATGGGCAATATGCTAAAAGATTTAAAAACACTCAACAAAGTCATTTTGTCTTTTTTAAAAATTGCCATAAATGAGGTAAATTTTCGTCATTTTCGGAATTTTTAAAAAAGTGCAAAGGAATTCCATTCTGTTTTTTAAATATTTTAGCATAGTGCCCATTATATCTCATTTCAGTGTAAATTATTTCATTCGAGTAAGTCACTTGGTTTTTGTTAAACCTACGTTCCTGTAACTTGCAATTTCTGACTTTGACATGCCGCTATGAGAAAACTATGAGAGTTAAAAAATTACTACAAGTGCAAAATGTAGTCACAAGTAACGTTTATAAAACTAACACTATGCCAAGTAAATATAAAATTATGAATTTTTGCCACGTGAACGCCCTTAATGTTGAGCGCTGACCAAAATCTCTTCACTCACTCACCTTAAGCTTATCACAGGCCGAGGTAGTTGTGAGTGTATGTCAGTGATGATGGAACCACTGTGTTACAGACTCGCCACAGCCGGCGGTGGTCCCAGGAAGGGTGCAACTGTTCGGCTCGGACTTCAACCCCTTCTCCCAGAGGGTGCACATGCTGCTGATAGCGAAGGACGTGCCGCATGATGTGTACGAGGTGGACCTGTCCAGCAAGCCTGCATGGCTTGACGGCTTGCAGACGGACAAGAGGCAGCCGGTCCTGAGAACCGACGACGGCAAGGTGCTCAACGCAGAGAGGGACATCTTCACGTATATCATGGAGAAGTTCCCCAGCTCCGGGTCCGACCCCGCCCTCAGGGAAAAAAACATCGAGCTGCTCCAGAAGTTCGAGCCGGTGAGTTCTTCTTCGCTTGCCTTCGCCGTGACATCTACTATGGTTCATTATATTATAGTTCCTTCGGGATAAAGTGAGCGCTAAAACTATAACATTTGAAAATTTAACAAGTCGTTATTGCACGTAATTCAACATTACGATGGTGTTGAACTGCAATCTTGTATGTCGAAACATTGCAATTTCCCGCGTACAGCAAACTCTAATGTCACTGTTATACCTGTATATTGATTAATATGTGAGTTATATAGTTTTAATTTATGTTATTGTATGGTAAAGATGTCTGTGATATATTGTGATTAATATGTTTTTAAAGTGATTCTGCCTGTCCTGACATATTAGGTTGCAGTTCAACCTCATCGATTATCTACAGGATGTTACAAAAAGGTACGGCCAAACTTTCAGGAAACATTCCACACACACAAAGAAAGAAAATATGTGATATGGACATATGTCCGGAAACGCTTAATGACCACGGTAGAGATCAATAACTTACATCTCGTTAAATTTCATCGTAAATAACACTTCGTACAGAAGATGTTCCAAATACCCAATGGATTGGTTCTTTACAATGTACTTTACTTCCTAGGTTCACCGCCAGGTGGGCCACTTGACGGAGATGTAAGGAATTGAGCTCTACCATGGTTATTAAGCGTTTCCGGACATATGTTCATATCACATATTTTCTTTCTTTGTGTGTGTGGAATGTTTCCTGAAGATTTGGCCGTACCTTTTTGTAACAGCCTGTATAATTGTCTTACTGCATGAATGGTTGGAAGTGAAATTACGAAACATAGCTCCGTGTATTTTCATATTTAAATACACAAATACTGAATCAAAATCTTCAGCAGCCGACATAATTTTATTTTGTATAATTAATTACCTTTTATTAAACTACATAGGTACAATTTATCTTACACGCGCAAATATCAAGTGACTTTATCCCGAACTAACGCTCAGTCTTCTCGTCATCTCACCTCTATAGTCGCTTATCATAATAATTCACTCGCTGGAGTAGGGAATGTTATATCAGTCATGTGACCAGGTTTTGTCAATTACCGGGATTTTATAACTGCCTGCAATGTTATTCGAGGTTATAAAATTAATTTTCTTACAGTCAATAACTAGCCAAAATCACACGAACTTGAATTTTTTTTTTAGTTAGGCTACGTAGTGCGAATTATTTTCAACACTTAAATGTACCGGTTTTGAGAAGTCTGCTCCCTTTCAGGGATTAAAAAAATATAGCTTACTAAGATAGCATAAATAAGGACCCGTGGCGTGTTGCGATTGAAATAACAGCAACCACTAACCTCGACCAATGTCCGTTAACGATACCAAAGCTGTTAAATAAACGTCATACTACAACTGACATAAAAAGTCGGATGTTTACACTTAATGGTGTTCAATGCGATGAAAGCATAATTTTATATTTTTATTAAATATTGTTCGTTTCGTAGACGATACTTGTGAGTACATTTTCCTCTTACGAAACAATTTTAGCTCTCATAGTTTTCTCATAACGGTGCGCCAAACTCAAAATTTGCTTCTTACGCTGCCATGCAAATAGTGAAAACCAACTGGCCTACTTAAACATAATAATTCTCTGCGAGCTTACATCCCCCGAGCTGTGCAATGAAATATTAAAAAAACCACAACGTAATATTTTGAATTTAAAAAAAATCTCAAAAGTACAGAATAAAAGTTGCAAATTCAGCAATTTTTTTAAAATACAAAAACAGTTCGCGTGATTTTTTCAAATGTTTTATTGCGTAGCCCATAGTATGTTATTTTACTGTGAATTATTTCACGTACGTAAGTCAATCGGTTTTCACTATTTGCATGGCAGCAGAACATTCAAATTTTGACTTTGTCGCACCACTACGAGAAAGCTATGCCAGCAAAAATTGTTTCGTAAGAGAAAACTACACTCACAAGTACTGTCTACAGAACTAACACTATTTCATAAAAAATATAAAATAAAGACTTTATCGCACTTGAACACCGTTTAGGTCGAATAAAGTTCAACTGTAAAACGAACTACGTATTTTTAAGACATTTGTTTTATTTGTAGCCTCTAAGAAGTCGCGGTAGTCGAGGGGTCAGATCTCACGCCTCCTCTCATCTAGGCAATCTGGGTTTGATACCCGTCGGGACGATACCGTAAACGTGCGGCACATTGCCGTTGGCCGGCGGTTTTTCTCCGGAAACTCCCATTTCCCAAGCCCTTGCATTCCGTCACTGTTCCACATTCATCTCGCACTGAACCTCATCCATTCCCTGGACCTGACGGGCGACAGGCATTTCTCGCTAGTCGAGCAGCCGGTCCAACCCTCACCCCCCGGCCTTCTCTTATATACAATTTGACCTTGCCCGAAGGTGGGAACACGTTAGATTTTCATTTGCAGTATGTTATCTGATAACGTCTTACAAAAACCACTTTCGCACATATTTTTACTTTCGTTAACATTTTGCTGTAAATAATGTCTTACTTAGGTTAATATTCTTGCCACGTTATTCCAATTAGAGAACTGTGATTCGCTGCGCATAAAATCTCGCATAGTAAAAATTTAGAGTTCGCGAACTTACTATGCGACTATGATGCGTAACGTTATGGCTTTGGTGATGCGCGATTCTAGAACGCGCCGTACAAGAGAATAAGTTCAGCGCTTAATGTTATTGGTATGGTTATGGTAATTTCAATGCTCCGCGCCATTTTGGAAGCTAGATATTGTTAGTTTGGTAAATAACAATTTGCTCTGCTTGTTTTGCTGTTCTTGGTAAGTGGGTCAAAATTAATGCTGGTGCCTATGGAAGGAACTTCGAATACAAAAACTGTACACTGCCGAATAGCAAAGTTTTCTTCATAAGCTCCAGCATAATGTATCCTTACCAACACCATCATCTCTACGGGCGGAAATTTTACTTCCCCAAAGTCTATAACCTACTTAATCTTTATGTACTTCTGCTGAGAACTGGTAAAACTGTATTATCTTCATTATCGTTCGTATGCCTTCTTCCTGAGCGTTTTATCACACATTCAATTATTTTTTTTTTTATTGTTCGGCTATGCCTTAGTTACCTATAGAGTTAAAGTGATTGTATGCAAGCCAAGTTTTCTATCTAATGTAACGTAAAATTATCGAAACATTGATTAAGAAATGATTTGAGATAAATGCATGGTATTTTGACCATACATGTATCAATTTCTTACTTCTGAAGACACTTAGGAATAATTTGCAAATTAATGGTCAAATAGTGAAACAAATTTACTTTCAGATAAATGAAAGAAATATTCTTAAGTCTGAAATTACACATACGGAATGATTCAGGAAATAATTACATAAAATTTAACTAGTGTACAAATAAGTTGGATGAAAATAAGAAGGCAGCGTTATTCCTGAGTTATCATACTAATTAAAAATTCTACCATCGTGTACTACAAATTACGGTAAATGGTAAAAGGTTAATTTGAATTCCTTATTTAATAAAGAATTTTTAAAATATGTAACACAGTAAATGCCATTTAGATTCTCTAAAAGCAAAATTACTACGTTTATAATTCTTTAATAACATTTTTTCAAGGAATTAATTGAAGAAAATTGAACATAATTTGCTGATAATTTTAATTACTTGAGTGGACCAGATTTGTTTCTCCACTTTCAACAGATTCCGGAGGATTTCTGGACGCATGTGAAAGACAAAGACTTCAAGCCATCAGGAAAAGGTCGTGAGTTCTTCACAGCATTTGAAGAGGAGCTAACAAAGCGAGGAACCACATTCCTGGGAGGCAAGTTCGTAGTTGATTTACATTCTTAATTTACCGCAACTGTTCTGGATCAGCAAAAGAGTTGCTAACGTTTTATTTGCAGGTGGGGAGGGAGACTGAATAACGTTTCCAGTTTTTCGTCATTCATTTTACTCATTTATGCATTCCCTACAGCGTGACGAAGAGCTTAAAAATTTACCCAGAAACACTCTGTATATTACATTATGCTGCAGTTAGTTTTTTGTGTCAAGTACACATGCGCCTAAGATACAAACAATGTCATATAACAACAGAATACATTATGATTCATATTATCGAACAGTGCAAAACGATCAACTTCTTAAATAGTTTCTGCAATTTTTAATTTGTTTCAAGTACGCGTAAATAATGAATCCTGCCGAAAATTTTTCTTCTTCACTCGTGTGTAAATATGCAAATATAATATTTGGCTACAATCTGTTAACACTATAAATAAAGGATTTTATGCTGAAATAAAGATACAAATGCACACTACTGCTGGAATAACACTTATAAAGATTACTGTATTCCGAAGTAACCTTCTTATTTTTTGGCCCGGGCAATACAGAACGCGACATGGGTTCCACACAAACCTTTATTGGGTAGCACTCATTAGTGGAGTGGTAGTCAGTTTAACAATGAAAAACAAGATTCTAATAGTTATATTTTATTATTAGCTGCCAGCGATAAGCCTCGTGTTTCAGGGACTTAGCCAAAAAGGGGAAACTGCTTGCATTGCTATATTTTGCATCTTGAAATACAAATTATTTTCGTGCGAGAATCCTCTGAATCACTGCTTTATTCAGGTAAGAGCGGTGTTAGCAGTTTTGGCATCCTCCCCTTCCCCACGCAATAAATAAAAATCCTATAGCTCGGGCCTTGCATGTTTAAAGAAAGCTAAATGCAACCAACCCGAATCAAACAAATAAGCAAGTTCCAAGAGTGTGTTTTTCATTCTCGCATTTAATTATAAGAACAACTTAGGGTAGAAAAATTGTACTGTATCTGCAATTTATATTGTCACAAATTTAAAATGAGGATATCGTGTTCAATCATTCAATTCTTCAAACACACATAGGCCCAAATAAATGAAATATTCGACGCCAATACGCCCCCAGCTTTATTTTATTTCGAAAAAAAAAAAATAATACGATATTGTTAAACATTTTCACCACTTTATTTATGAGCTGATTACCTACGATTTAAGATTATTTGTGTACGTTTATTAATGGTAGTTATTAACTCGGCATGAAGGGAGAGGTTGGGATTAAAACCTCTTCTGTACAAATGACACAGTGCAAAAGAGAATCTTTGTAATCTCAGACTAAGTTAAACTCATATTATAAATTCTTGTGAAAAACCTGTTTATGAATAATCTTTTTTGTGTTTTGTTTATGTTTATTGAAATCAAAGAAACTTCAAGGCCTTGACTATTGTTTTCTTTGGTTTGTTGATTTTTTTGAAGTTTCAATAACAGCCTGTGATTTCATTACGAGCCATTTGGGTTTTTTAAAATTAGTTTTGTTAAAAAAAACAGATTATTAAACATTTCTTTCCTAACGATAAGTTTATTTCGTTGCGTACATTACCGCTAACATGTTAGCTACCAACATTACCGCCAAAGTTATTTTTTTTTTTTTTTGTTGTTGTCGTCTTACGAAGTGATTACTACTTTAACGATTAACGTTCTGTTGAAGACGAAGAAAATGTATTAGTTACCTTACTGACACTATATTATATTAAGGGGAATACAGTTAATATATTTAAGCGATACTTGCTTAAAAATGTAACATACTGTAACTATAGGGATATAAGTCTCTCAGAAGTATCAACGTATACGCATTGTTATAATATTTCCACAGGTGAGAATCCGGGCACTGCGGACTTCATGATTTGGCCGTGGTTCGAGAGGTTCCGTGTTCCATTCCTAATTCATGGCAGAGACTTCAACCCGCCTGCAGACAGGGCGCCTGGAAAGATAGTGAGTTCACGGAAAGATACACAAACTTTGACAACGAAAATTTATATGACAATGCATCCTTCCTTTGTTATTTGGTATCTATACTAAGTGAATCAGTACATTTTCGGTATACATAAATATGTACACATGGCGAGTAGATTATTCTTTGCAATGTTGATTTGATATTATCTTATTTACGTAAACATCCTCTGTTTCGGATAGCGTAGAAAAAAGTCATGCAAATGAGTAACATTTTACTCATAAATTCACTTATGTCATTTTGTTTCAGTTAACTTCCAAAATATCTGGACTACTGAGTCTGTATTATTTGTAATAGGTTGTCATAAAGTTTCGTAAACCAATTAACAATAATTTACAAACATTCAAGTATTTCTTGGAGCAACTGGAGCTACCCTGCCTGCACATTCTTGCAGTCTGCTAATCATCCCCTTTGCAAGATACTTTAGACTAATGTGCTACGTACATAAATAAATATCTATATCTCTATACATAAAAATGAATCCCTATTTCCCTTGGTCACGCCATCACGCGTGATCGGCTGGACCGATTTCACTATTTTTTTCTGTTGTGTTTGTTATTGTCAGGAGAAGGTTCTTATAAAAATAATTTAAAAATTGCGCGGAAAAAAAATTTAAGAATACTTATTTAAGAATACTTAACAACCATATAATATTATTTATAATTTAACCTAAGCGCTTTGGACAATATAAACATTTGACATAGAGAATGTAAAATATCTGAATATCATTTGAAACTTAATGCTTCGATCGGATATCTTAGTGTACATCATGGTTAGTTCAGAGCCATTACGCCTTGAGGATGCGATAATTTCGTCAAATGCTAAACAAATACGAACATTGTTTTCCATAATTTTGTCTACACGCTTCCTGTCTTAACGATGACTATTGAAATCGAATTGTTATAATTAATAAAAAAGTGTGTTTATTTTTCTAATGCTTTATGATATACAATATTCTTAGTATATAAATAGTCTTGTTGGTATTCCGACACGGGAACAGGCGACATGTGAAAAACATGGATTTTCAAGAAAAAAACACTTAGCGACTGTCCTTGAGATTTATTTATCGACATTAATTATAACAATTCGATTTCAATAGTCATCGTTAAGACAGGACAACGTCCGTCGGGTGAGCTAGTATATAATGAAAGATCATGGCCTTAACAGTTGGCACTATTCTTCGTCGCTACACAGCGCATGCGCATGAGCGCTGAATAGGTTAGACCATGTGTCGTAAAGATTTGATTCAACGACACTGAGTAAATACAATAGTGTTTACACTGTTAATGAAATGGTCCACTTACTCTTAACACTTAGCACATATACGTTGTTATTGTCTTTGAAGAAGAATCAGCACAGATAATACGACCACTGTGTCACCCGAAGGAGACATCTTTGCCTCTCGGTACCTTGGAGAAGGAATGAATTGAGGTTATGTTCGTGGGCGGAGAAGCGAAGGAATGCCGAGGTGGGAGGAAATGGGACAGCTCTGAGAACATCCTTCGCGGCCTTCAGTTACGTCCGCCACATCACCAACACTGCGAATAAACCTGATCAGAGTTATTTGCAGTTTAAGTTTTTTATATTATCGTCCTATTCAATTCTCTTAAAGTCTAGAGATCTTTGTTTCGTTTGTATTGCTTCGCAATAAATATTTCTAAAAAATTATATGTGAGATTTCAGCTTATAACTTATAGGGGATTTTTTTACAGTTATATTCACAATACCTGTATAAATACATGACTTAATACGATATAATTTCTAAAATAAACATTTTGACACCACATTTGACCAGACAGGCCTAGGTTGTAAGTTTTGAGTCCTTAAACAGCTCTGTATAGCTGGTGCGTGAACATTGTTGCAGTGAAACGATACAAAACTTGTGTTCGATATATTTATCTACGAAAAGTAAACACACTTAAAATTGTGCTTCCGTACTTTTGTGTTCTATATTATGTAATGCTCAGAACATAGGCGTCGTTTCTGGTTTTTCTTGGGTGGGGGGGGGGGGGGGGCAAGATTTTTTTCGGTGACAGTGACCTTGTTGCATCTTTTTTATTAATTAAGCATGTATTAGTTAGAAACTTTAATAATGAAACTTCAGTTTTATGTGCTTAAGTTAGCATTATTTAGATAACAAAATACAAAAATTTATTTTTTACACTTAAAATCCTAAATTCAAGGGGGGGGGTTTGCCCCCCCCCCCCCAATCGGCCCTTAATGACACCCCTGGCTCAGAAACATGGTTTCGGAGCATTTCTAAACGGCCTAAAAGGCTTTCTCAGACTGCTGTCACTTAAAAAATACCAATTGGAATATTATAAAATAAAAATACAGAAGTATGCGCTAGACTTTAGTTCGTACTTTACGTAAATAAAAAAGCAGAGTCGCCGCTTAAGTCCCATAGTAAAAAGCCAACGACCAAAACTCTGCGCGCCGTTATCACGCTCCGGCTATAAAGGCGATACGGTTGTCGAAGCACGAACCAGTCTAGGTCTTATCGCCCGCCTGTTTCCATATCTCAAACGCGGCAGCACCTGCTGTAACAGGTTTTTATACGTGGTTCGGGATAAAGTGAGCACTAAAAAAACCTGGTTAAGTTCTATTTTCAGCCAATTCATATCTCTCCGCGCGTATCGGCTAACGACGGGAAATGGCTAACCTCTCTGGACACGTCACTTAATGCTTGCGCATGTGAGATAAAATGTGCAGTCAGTATGAATCGACACAATTTAATGAAAAATAGTTTATTACTTATATAAGATACAATTTTGTCGATTTCGGTTGAATTTGTTCCTGTAATGTTGAATTTAAATGGAAAAACACACTGGACTATATTGCGTAATCGTGCTGCCAACCATACAAGCAATAAGAGAACTACAGTTAATGTTGAATTATATGCAGTAACGGCTAGCGATATTTTTCAAAGGTTAAATTTTTAGTGCTCACTATATCCCGAATGACCTAATAAGCAAAATTTGTTAGGAAATGCAAATTATTCTAATGTGTTTTGAATACAACTTCAGCGCATCTAGACTTACGTCCTTGCTTCCCGAATTTATGACTGTTTTTTTTTTTTCAGACGGCGTGGAGGGAAGCTATGGAGAAAACCAAACCTGTGCTCCAAACCAAGCACAGTGTAGAAGAGCATGTCGAAGTCTTCAAACGTTTCCTACAGAAGTGAACAATATTATATATGAAACACTGTTAGAATATACAACGAATGTCACGTGAATAAATACCTTTACCCATTTTGCGTTATCGAGTCATTCTAGCTCCATCTTATCCTGTCATGATTTAACCTAAAATAGACACACTCTCTGACAAGAGGAGTTCTATGACAACGAAATATTTGTAAGTTAATTATCTTACCAAACGCTGTCTAACTCTTATGAATTGACCATTTTTGCTATTTACCAAATATATTAAAACTATTCAAACTGTACGAATGAAATAATTTAGAGTGAAACTAAATACATTATTCTACAGAACTGCGCCTTTACTATTTCACGAAAAAATTACTTCTTTAAATATACAGGTATTTAAAAGTATGCAAAAATTTAGGCACTTTCAAATTTACTGAACACAAACTATTTTTTACGTGAAATTACAAATGTTTATTTCTGTACCTTAATATATTTACTTTCACTCTAAATATTTAGATTGGTTAAGCAGCGAAAATGGTCATATCGCTACTTGTATGTCTGCTTGTACGAAAACTATGGAATTGAAAAATATTGTATTTGCAGTAAGATTACTATTGGTGTTAGTCTATGTGTAAGAGTTGGACAGTGTTTGGTAAAGTTATAAAATTATGAAATTTTCGATGCGGATCGCTTTTAACACGTTGGCTCTAAAAACCAACTATAATTAATAACATGTTCTGCAATCTAAGTAATAACAGAAATATGTTCATGTTAACATTATTTTAAAAGGTACTTTTATTAATAGATTTCCCATTTTTTATGTTTTAAAGACTTTATAATATACAAAGAGGGTCAAACACTGTCACCTCTTAAAAATAAAAAATATAAAATTTTATACGAGATATTCAAAACTATCAATTTGGTTTCCATGTTACATGGAAGTGTTTAATTTTGTAATAGAATATATATTATTAAGTAATTACTTAAATAAAAAGGTTCTAGTTGCCGGTTTATTTATCAAGGAGACGAACAGAAAAAAAATTTAACTAAGGAAATTGCCTATATACAACGAGGAACTAATACTAGAACCAAATATCGGTGATTAGTATGTTTTTCTAGAATACTTAAATAAAATCTGTAGACATAAAATTAAATTCCCCATTCATTCACTCACCAATCAACATACGACCCAAACCGCTGGACCTAGAAACGTGAAATTTTCAGCGTAGCTTCTCCTCACGGCGTAGGCACCCACTAAGAAAGGATGTTTCGAAAATCGAAAATTAAAGGGGTCAAAAGGGGCAAAACGTGTTTTCGCGACATTCTCAATAACTCTCTAACCTGATGAAGTATTTTTAATATATTTACTTCAAAACATGGTCTAAGCAAATGTATATTTCATAATTTTTCGATTTTTCGAAATTCGGAAACTAAGGGTTTCAAAGGCCGTTAAATGTAAATGTCTAAAAAGTAGTATTAGGATTTATTAAAATTCGTCTTTGAAAGCCTGTATCTCCTGAACCATATGAGATATCAAGGTGGTTTTTACTTTAAAATGGTGAGGTATAGCTATGCTTTTTTCATGAAAATGTTACTTAAATATAAAGCCAACCATACGAGGTATCGATATTCACTTTGCTCTAAAATAGTGCATACGTAATGACTGATTTCAACATTTCTAGCAATTCGAAAGGAAGGATGAAAAGGTGGAAAACAAAAATTTCCAATTCATCAACGATATCTCAGTGACATAATGAGCAATCAATATGCTCTGTAATTCAACAAGTTGGGAAAATCGAAATTTAAGAGGGTGAAAAGCAGTAAAATAATTTTTTGGAGATCATCTAACCTGATGAGAAATCGACATGCTCTTTTCTTTAGAGTTTGCGTACGTAAATATTTACAAACCAATTTGAGGTAATTCGCAAATTAAAAATATATAGAGAATACAGTAACACCATCAATTATTACTTAATTTAAAGTTATAGTTACTATTTTTTATACTATGATCGTTTAAATTTATTTTAAGTTAAGCGTGTGACTTTTGATTTATACATTATAGCATTGGGATATTAAGTTTGCTAATTCATATATGATTTAACAGGTGGGCAGGGGGGTAATTTAATTAATTAATTAGGGTAATGGTAGCTTGTCAGTAAGAGGTGGGGAAGGACACAAGCCTCCACCAGTGTTACAAAGTGATTTTTTAAGTCGTTTTACGCATAATTTAAAGTTGTTTGGGTGGCTGTAGCCAGAGGTACGCACTTTATACTGAAACTGTTTATGCTGTTAAGTAGAGGGCGAGTGTTACGGTTAATTAAATATGATAATCTAATTACGGTGGCTTTTCTCTACATAGTTTAGTCTACAGAATACTACAAGGTTATATTACAATAATTTAGATAGGAGGGGAGCATCTGTTTATTTAATTACGTTAATGTTCTACTCTATTAGTATGGGTGTCCCTCACTGTAACATGGTGTGCTGGAGGCTGATGATGAATGTGTCGGCTATCGACGGACGGCGGCACGACGTGGGTCTCGACCCAAGACCATCCTGGCGAGGCGGTGACGGCTGGAAGGCTTGAACAAGACAGACGACGATTCCCCCGATTCATTACCTTGTATTACCACACTTCTGTGCAGGTAGGGAGAATCGCTGAGGCCCTTGTCTTGTGCAACCCCTGACCTGATTGCACTGCCGTCGCCGCTCGCCCGTCCTCCAGGCGAGTCTCTTGGTACTCGAAACAGTATGCGAACTTTAAAGAATAAAGCATGTTGATTTCTCGTCAGGTTAGTTTCATTATCTCCAAAAAATCTTTTCCAGCTTTTCACCTCCTAATTTTCGATTTTCGAATACCCTAAAATTGCTTTTCAGATATATACGTACGCAACTTATTGAATCACAGAGCATATTGATGGATCATCAGGTTATTGAGATATTTTGGATGAATTGGAATTTTTTTTCCAGCTTTTGATTCTTCCTTTCGAATAGCAAGAAATTCTGAAATCAGTTATTTGGTAATTACGTACGCAATATTTTAAAGCAAAGTGAATATCAATACCTCATATGGTAGGCTCTTCACATAAGTAACATTTTAAAGAGAAAAGTATAGTTATACCTCACAATTTTAAAGAAAAAACAACTTTAATATCTCAAACGGTTTGGGAGACACGGATAGTTACTTGGGAACGCGTTTTTTTTATCAGCTTTCAAGGACGAGTATTAAAACTCCAAAAATTAATTTTTATGTATTTACGTAAGCTTTATTTTAAAGCAAACACCACATCGACATCTAGCCGTAAGGAGAAGCTACGCTGAAAATTTCACGTTTCTAGGTCAAGCGGTTCGGGCTGTGCGTTGATGAGTGAGTGAATGGATGGGGCACTTCATTTTATATATAGAGATTATTTTCTGCTTTCTATTCTTTTGTGTGTGAAATTTTGCAATTCGTATTTCGGAAACATAGTATATCAACTTTTTTTGTAAACAATTATTTTATTTATTTATTTATTGCAATGTCGTACTTTTCTGAGCTATGTTTATAATGTTTTTAGTCGCTAGTTCATCGAAAGGTTAGTTTAACGCGGCATTTGAAAGAAATAATATTTTTATGATAGTAATTATTTTTTTCAAATATATTTTCTTTTATGTAGCGTTGTCATCCAGTTTTAAGATTTGATAAAAGTTTCAGTTATGTACCTCATCAGAAAGTTGGGTTAAAATCAACTATAAAACACGTACCGAACAGACAGACAGAAAAGAAGGAAGTAATTGAACTCTGTGTAAATACATTGTTCATTGTAAGCGAACATACAAACAAAGGGACAACAAAGCGAGTTAATGAAAACGTGTTAATAATAAAATACACTGTACACGGAGAGCTGTATATTCGCACAGCACCATCCAACATTGCGCTACGTTTAAAGCCTTACCTCCTTTTACAACAATATAAACAGACGATTTCACTTTCCTTTATTTATTCAACACACTTCCTTAGTTAAACACAATTTAACCGACTGTAGACGATTATGTCCTGTACCAATGTTTCGTAATTCATAAAGACAAGTAACTCTATTATTCCACGTTGCCTTATTCCACGCACATACGTATAACCAAACAAAATACAAGATAACAAGGATTTACGTGTGTGTGTTTGTGTGTACTTTGTGACACCTTTGTGTCAACAATAATATTTGTGTGCTACATTTGTAAGAAACAATTTTT
This sequence comes from Medauroidea extradentata, assembly GCA_003012365.1. Classification (NCBI taxonomy): domain Eukaryota; kingdom Metazoa; phylum Arthropoda; class Insecta; order Phasmatodea; family Phasmatidae; genus Medauroidea; species Medauroidea extradentata. The sequence continues at coordinate 78,790 of PNEQ01002681.1, read as the reverse complement.
TTTTTCATGCAAACAGAGGAAATGCTGTTACAGTGAGACTACAATTAGCTATAACGGAGTAGCGCACTTGGTAAAATTTTGTCCTAACAATTACTTTCAAGTAATTTCCCTCAAACACAAGTAATTATGTTGATGCGTGCTTGCTTTGTTATTGTACGTATGTATATATGCTTCTACCTTCCCTGATCTGACGAAAAACAACAAATTGAATGGAAGTGATGTGACTGTTCAAAATAAAGAAAAATTGTAAACATAAACTAAACAAAAAAAAAAAACAACATATGTAAAGTAAAACACGCTAGATTACTCTTCTCATACCATTTGAGTTTCCTAGTACATTGAAATATTTCTAAATATTATTTCAGAATAAATTTTGTCGTCGAATAATTATAGAGGATAAATACTTAAAAATCGTGTGAGTATTGCACCAGAGGATCCAATAGAGATTCCTGACAAAAACCTCCGAACCATAGGCATCATTCGGCACGATTCCCACATGCGGGGATCTATCACACGGGGAATCGAACCCGGACCGCCTTGGTGGTAGGTGAGTGCTCTAGCCACTACGCCAACCGTGAAATTAAAGAGAACTACTGCCTCTCACTAGCCAATTAAATTTAGGACAGAAAATTCTAGCGAGAGGCAGTTATGTAACTTAAGTGCTGCAGGTTAGCTGAATTTCAACCGCATCGATTTTGCTTACCTGTGCCTCTTTATGAACATTTCCTAGCAATGCGAAAAAATAAAGAGTCAGTTATAGGTTTTTAAGAATTTCAAAAACCTTCAGCACAACTTGAAACACAAATTGAATTTTTCAACTATTACGACCCACAAGAACTCAAGAGTCGTCTCTACTGAGTCAAACAAAGGGACGTAGGTTACAGTACACCATCTGTCACGAATTTCTCCTGTAACTATCACGTGACAATGGCTAGTGCATTAATAGGTAACTGCCTACACATAAAGACACACTAACATCGTCTTAACTGTACTCTAAATATCTCTCTCTTCATTCGAAAACGTCAAACTCAATTAAATGTTCGAAAACATTACTTTACTTTAATGTAACATATTTTCACACATGAAACGAAAAATATCCTAATCTGACAGTGAAAAGTGAAGATAAAATACTGTACGTTCGGCTAAAATTTTAATAATCCATGTTTTTTGGTGTAAAGTGCCCTTTGCCTCGACAGCATTGTCATTGCATATATGTATGCACACACATAGGTTACTGGTTTATTGTATAGGCCTACATTGTTTAGAGTACGTGATACAATAGCTAGAGGCAGTGGAAAATCGCGGGAATAGTCGACTGTTTGCTAGGCTCCAACATGCTGTATATAACACTGAATGTATTGTATCGACATTGGCTATGGTTTATGTGAAGCATTGTTCCTCCCTTCAACAAGCCCAGTTAGAACAGTACAGTTTGAACACACATTGTGTGATTTGTCCCAAAACTGGTCACACGTGTCACGGTTAATATAATACAGTTTATTGGAGACAATGCTATATATTTTTGCGATTTTCCAGTGTCTCTAACAATAGCCCGTTAGTTTTTACAGTGGGCATACACACATGCATGTAATATTACCTACATACTAGGTCCTGACATTTTTTAATGTTTGTTGCAATGGGAGTTTACAATAAGAATGCATTGGTTTGTGGACATAAGTCATTGCTCATGTTCTGTTGACCATACTTGTGTTAAATGACAAAGTAAAATAATAAAAGTAAAAAAGGAACCCCGATCAGTTTTTATATTTAACAGAAAGAATTCTAAAGATAGAACTCAGCCAGAACTCGACAACACCCAGACACAAACGACAGACATTAAAAAAAAAAACAGCAATGGCGTATGTCCACAAATCCACACACCTATGACCACGGCCGTAGAAGAACAGGTCTGGACACTCGCCTGGAAACTTGACCCCCTTGTTGTTTGGCTGTAGTTCGTCAAGTTACCGAGAATATTGTACTTTTTGGCGCTGTAATCCGGGCGGTCGGGTTCAAACTCCGCCCACTTCCGTTCCGCTAAGATAACCAATTTATTAAAACGTATTTTTTTACCAATTTATGAAATACTTTCTTCGCTCACAAATTTAAGAAAAGGCTTCAGCAATCTTTATTTACTTTATAAATTTAACAATGGAAAAAAGTGGGCGGAGTTTTGGGTCCGACCGCCCGGATTACAGCGCCAAAAAGTACGACATTCTCGGTAACTTGACGAACTACAGCCAAACAACAAGGGGGTCAAGCAAAATACATTGGTAGATAGGCGCGTGTCCAGACCTGTTCTTCTACGACCGTGCCTACGACGAAGTTTTATGTTCGATTAAAATTAGAAAAAAAAAGTTATTGACAATTGCAATAAACAGACATGTTTTCCTAGTCAGGCCACACTGACGATATATAATTACAGACAAGCTGTCATAAATCTTAACGATGAACACGTTGCATACAGTAAAATGACGGCCGACGATAGTCATTCCTGTTAGTTTAATTACGGTGGAAAACATTAACTATAATTTGTGTTTATTTTAAATATTATGATACGATAAAATAATGTTCGGAAAACGCTACTTTAATTCCATTTCGCTTCAGAGAAATTGCAAAAAATACTCTTTCTTAGTTTATATTTTCAAGTGCTGATATTTCGCGATATGTCTGCAATGAGGTGAAAAGAAATTAGTGATTTCGAACTTCCTTTCGTAGTATCAGGATATTTACAATAAGTTAAAATTAGTACTAATTTTTTTTTACTGTAACTAAGTAACAGCAATGGCTATCCTCTTTTTGCATGCAACGTGTTTATCGTTAGGAATTATGAAATTTTATCTCTAATTAGTTATCGATCGGTGTAGCCAGGTTAACAAAACGGGTCCGCTTGTTGTCAAAATTTAGAAAAAAAAAATATTTTTACAGTGGACAATGTTAGCTTCTTAAAAGAAAGAAGAAACACAACGCAACTTGTGGCGATTGACACTCACTAGGTTAATGAACGCGGCTCGAATTCTGAATAGAAAGTACATCGATTTTAATACATCGCAGACGCGAAACAGCTGAGGAACGGAGTTAAATGTTGTTTCAAAATGTTGGCGAAACTAGTATATTTTGTAAAAAGAATTTAATCTTTATTATATCCAAATAAAAACCTTTTCAAGCGGATGTATTACTGTGACTTTATTTCTACACGAGGGAATGCCACATATATGTACCACAAACGTAAATTAATTAATATCATGTAAACTTTAACGGATGTCGTACTGGAGGTTAGTATGTAATGGTAAAGGATTATTTAAATGTTTTTTGTGGCACTGCAGCCAAACTTGTGTTCGCATCGACGAGAAATTTTAGTGTCGCGTTTTGACCTTTGCGTCGCGTCTGCCGTGCTACTGCGATTTTGTTATGACACCCACGTCGGCCGGCGTGTTTTGCAGCGATCATGCGTTCGGAGTTGCCAAATCGTAGCATTTGCTACACTGAATTCCACGGAGGGTTAAGAACAAAGTGTAATGTCCCCAGCTGAGTTTCTGGGAGGTTAGACAACAACGGCTGAAGGTTAGTTGTTTGCAGTGCAGACATGGCAGTCGCACACCCGTGGCGCCGGGGGTGGGGTGAACGTCATACCCCCCCCCCTTTCCCAACCCAATAATACGTCTTTTAATTTCGTCTCCTCCAATATATACAGGTTGTTTCTTAACTTATATTACAAACTTTGGGACGTGATTCTTTACCCCACAAATGAGGTACAGTTTCACATTGAAAATTTTGTCTAGTGCAATTCGTAAGACAGAAATTCACACTTGGAAATTTAGTTTAAAATGTATTTTGGTAAAATACTGGAAACGA
>PNEQ01002681.1:31509-74835 GCA_003012365.1 Medauroidea extradentata | reverse complement strand
TTTTTTTTTTTTTTTTTTTTTTTTTTTTTTTTTTTTTTTTTTTTTTTTTTTTTTTTTTTTTTTTTTTTTTTTTTTTTTTTTTTTTTTTTTTTTTTTTTTTTTTTTTTTTTTTTTTTTTTTTTTTTTTTTTTTTTTTTTTTTTAACTTGTGATATACTGTTTCTTGTCCTTTGTTTGTTCTCCACTGTTTACTGTTTTTTGCCTACTTCCATATCTTTTCATTTAGGAAATCTGTTTCTATTTGTGTCTGTCTATTGTGTCTGGGTGTTGTATTCGACTCAATTCTACCCTTAGAATTTTTTGTCTAATTAAAAAAAAAGCTGACAGAATTCCTCTGGGATTGCATTTTCCTCTGTTTTTTTCCGTGTGTTAATTATGTCTGTATTTTTGTTCTTTTTTGTACTTTGACATTCAACACAAAATTGATCAGCAAAACATGAGCAATGGCATATGTCTACAAACCAATAAATTCTAATTGTAAACTCCCATTGCAACAAACATTAAAAAATCTCAGTCGGCTACATACCTAGTAACAAAAGATCCCCTTTTTGAAAATCGCTATAATTTACCGTTCACAAGAAACAAGTCATAAAAATAATCATATGCTGCAGTAGCATCGTTGCACACGGATTTTTGTTGCTTTTTAATTAAATTCACATATGAAACGTGCCAAAAATTGTGTGTGATGGGTATGTCAGTGTATGGAGTTGCTTGAAATTAAGTTTCTTGAGTTTCCGTGGTTGAAATACGTAACATGGTTCTAAAGAACTGTAGCACATGATGCGTTCTTCAAAATTGTAAAATACATACGCTTGCTTTGTGCGATTACATTCCGGGTGTAGCAAAATTTTGCCTCTATGATAATTATTGTATTGTTGGCACAAAGACACTACAATGTATTTGATAGTAAAAAGTTCATTCTAGTGACTTGTAAAAATATGACCTTTTATGTTGCTTAGGATGTACTGCTCAAAAAAGCAACATGAAATGATCACAAAACTTAACGCCAAATAAGTTCTAATCAATAAGTGACCACCCCTGTCAATTTAGTGAAGGAGTTTTAAAGAACAATTTCTTGATTTGGTCGAAGATCTCTGTAATACTTATAACTGTGCAGAGAATTGAAAGTTAACACTACGTTGTTTCCAAAAATTTGCAAAAATAAAATTTCAAAATTCATTTTCAAGGGTGAATGTTTCCCTTACGAATTGCTCTACACACAAAAATTTAATTGTGTAGCTGTACCTCACTTTTGATATCGAATCATCTCCGAAAGTTTTTGACATAAACTAAAGAACGGTCTATATATTTAGTTTCGTAGTAGTACGAAACACACTATCTCTGTGATCACTGATATCTGCGTATTTGTCAATATCCTTGTTAACATATCCTGTGCTGTAATAAATTAAAAACTATACATAAGACCCATTTTCTGCACATACTGGCGTATTCGTGATTGTAATTAGCACTTTTGAATTAAAACTTTGTGTAACATTTCACACACGAATGCTCGGTTATTTGATTCCAGTAAAGTCGATGGAGAATTAGGTAAGTAATTTTGTGTAGTAATGTCTTATTATGTGTACAGTGACGAAATTAGAGGTACCTCGAGTGCTCATCAGTTTACCGAGAATGGACTATTGACGACTTGTATGCATGCCTGCAGATGGCATAGCATCAAAAACTCTTAGCTGTTCGTTTCAAAAAGGGAGTACAAAAAATAATTGCTTCGAAGTGTGTGAGCTAAAAATGTTTTCGTACACTGTGTAAAAACACAGTTATACAGTAGGTACTTGTCTATATCTAAGGGCTGTTTATAATAGAGGATACATTTGTATAAGTATTTTGTACGATTCTTCAAAATGACTTAGATACTGTTGATAAACAATAAAAAAAAATTAAGTATTGCCTATCATGAGTGCCAACGCCATGAAGGTTTTCTCAAGAATATTTTTATAGTCACCTATGTAAAGTATTTTTCAATCTTTGAATAGATTTTTATTTTAAAGAAATTACTCACTCTAAACAAAAAACTATTTTTTTCTTCATTTGTGTTGTTTATTATTGTTATTACTAAAGATCTGTAGCTGCATAGCTTAATATTTTTTTTTAAACTAAATGGATGCTATATTTGAAAAGTTTATGTTGTGTTGGACTTAATCACAGAAGATTTTATAAATTATTTGAAAGTGTAAAATTGTACATTTTTCTGTTTAAATATTTGCGAGAAAATATTTCAACAGGTTTGTAAGGTTTCCTCCGTTGCGTCATTCTTTCATTGCGGGCAGTTTCTGTACCATGCCAACGCCAAATGTAGTTGAGATTGACAAACTTTAAACATTTTCTTTATAAATGTTTATCTGCTCAAATTCGGTGAATTTTTTACTCAGATTTTTGGCAGGTTTCGAAAAAAAAAATATATATATATATATACAATATATATACACTCAAATATATATATATATATATATATATATATATATTTACTATATATATATATACAATATATATACACTCAAATATATATATATATATATACACAATATATATACGTATATACAGTCAAATATATATATATATATATATATATGCTACGGTGTTCAGATGATATACTATAATAGCAGTTAATACAAGTTGTTTTATTATTTTTTTTATGTTTGTGTACATGTGTCGAACAATCTTACTACTACTGCAGCTTGTAAGTGTAATATTCAGGTTTCGCCTGGTATTTAAATCAATTATTGTGTGTATAGGGCTCCAACATGTATGTTAACTGTTTTTTTTTTAATCTGTTCACTTAAATTTTTTTTCTAAAAAAAGTAAATCGCTATTTCAACCAATTATGTAATTAGCATATTTTAGGAATGAGGAATGCTTAAATAACCCTATTTTGCAACTTGGAATCCCAAAATTTTCCGGGGGTTCATGTGAATAATCGGAGTTTGGTGGCTGTCGAACACGTATCGGAGGCAATCGTAACTCAGACTTGCACGTCACTTTTGTTCCAGGAACTGAGCTGGTAGCCAGAACTTTACGATAATATTGTTTCAATTGTCTCTACGGCGAAAGTAAAATTTAGTGTAGGCGTAGTATCTTGCATCATGGCCGAGAATAGCGATAAGATAATATTTACTTACCTAGCTCATTACTGTGTGTCCACCTACTGTTTTTTTTTCTAGAAGTGACTCATTCATCAGCCAAAGTGTTGCTATCAGTTGCAGAACATTTGATGCAAAAGCAGTGACACTTAGATATTGCTAACGATAACGTCATTGTTATGGATGACTTTTCGCAAAGCAAGTCAAAGTCAAAGATTACATGGCATGATATTTTTTTTTTTGTAATGAAACTTTGTGGACTTTGTCTCCAACATATTACAATTCAAATTTTTTTTAACTTGGTTTAATCTTGTTTTCGCATTCGGCAATGATAAATTTGTAACAGTGTGGGAAAATTATTTAGCTCCTCAAAACATATCTTGCCTAGGCATTGGATGTGTACATCCGTTTCGATGCTATGAATAATAAAATAATTCAAAATAACGTTTCAGAAATTTCATAGAACTTGAATTGTGCTATTCTCTGTCGATAAATTGTTGCAAGTAAGTAGATTGGTAATGTAGCAAATAATTTTGATCCTTTATTATATTTGGCTCATAACCTAACTACTCCCTTTTCTTTGGCTCATAACACTGATACAATGAAATGGCACACAAATGAGCATCACAACAGAATCTTTAACTGCTAACATTAAAAATAATAAATTACCAAACTTTATATTTAACATTGAGAGAGTATCTGAGGAAGACAAACTGCAAATATTTAACAATAACTAGCTACAAAATATGCAGTGTTATCTATACTATGGACGTAACTTTAACGTTGTAAGAAATAAAATTAAACATTAATAACCTTCATACTTCATAATATATTTCCTAGAATCATTCATTAATTCATCATTTGACAGAAAATTAACCTACAATACAAAAGGTCTGAACATGTATTTAAAATATATATTTATATGATACAAACAACATTAATGGATATAAAATCATTAACAATATAAACATTGTTGCTACAGGTAGAAAGTTAAATATTTTAAACATTAAGCAACTTGTAACCTTGTCTAAGAACGGTAAACGTAAGTGGGATTTACGCCTTGTCGACAGCGAGGTCATTAGAGAACGAGACACTCCACTTTGTACAATGAGAGGAACTGGGAGAAAATCAGCAATGACTTGAGTTGATGAACCGTACCAGCATTCGCTTGGAGCAATTTCATAAACCACTCTTGGTTATTCTCATATTGATTATCATTCATCAATAACGTATAATGATAATTTTAAATGAATTATACATTACGGGAATGATCTGAGCTGATTAAACATATACTAATAATTATTTCAGATACCAAACGTTTCAACTAATGGCTTTCAAATAACATATAAAAAGTATATTTCGGTGCAATGCTGCTAGCATAGATTATGGGTTCGCAAGATGTTCTCAATCCTATTGAAAGAAGATCTTGATCTGAACAATGTTAAATTACTGGTAACAGAATTAGAGTGGTCGGAGCCGGAGCCGAACACAGGTTTTACCGAATGTAACCCAAGTGTTTTTCTGTTCGTATGGTAAATACATGTTGCGTTTCAGTAAGATTTTCTAGCTGAATTTACAAATGTAATGAACCAATTTACTTCTTAATAGATGGCTTTTGAAAATATACTGACTGTATAAGGCCTATTTATAAATTAACAAAATGGTCCGATTACGGATGTATCCAGTTACTCCCCGAGTGCCGTCCTGTAGTTTCCCCGTGCAATGTAGACTTTCTGAGCCTCGTGTAAGACAATTACTCCAAGTAAAATCCCCTAGTGATGTCAGATACAGTAAATCTGGTATCTAACCAGCGTTATCTAAAGCGCTCGACTACATTGTTCTCCAAACCGCTTTACGTTGCAAGTGTATAAATAGAAATGACTTTATATGTAAACAGAGAAGTGTGTAGGCCCTACAAAAGGTATTATTTCCACTTCCCAATGAAAAACGGAATCTTTTCATAAAATATTATACTGTACTGAATACTATCGAATTCCTTGTGCATTCCCGAGCAAAAAAAAAAGTGTTTCGATGGTGAAACACACCCCAAACTTGACGATCTTGATCAAAAGGGAGTGGATGTACATATTTCCCACGTCTTTTTTAAGGTGAAAATTGTACCTTTTGAACAGAACAGACACTCCTCAATTTAAGATTTGTTTCTGGAGCAAGCATGGCACTAATACAGCCTTAATACATCTACAAACCACGGCGTTTTAATGGGGAATGTATGTTAGAATTAATAACTTCTTAAAAATTTATCTTAATTTATTTATTTCAAACAAAGATAAGCATTCAACTTAATTTTATTACATATACTGGTACATGAGAATCTCAAATTTTTGGTAATAAACATATAAAATATTATTTAAAATTTATATTTGATAAGAATTAATGAGCGGACAATTTCTTTTATCAGTCGTTTACTCAAAATTTGTTTTCATAAAAACTTTTTTTTTAAGAATTAACACAGATTTTCCATTTTATAAGCTGTGGCTGCAAGTCCGGTGAAAGCACAAGGCCTAACACAGGTGGGAAAAAATGTGGATTCAAGAAGGCTTACTGTATACTAAGTCTGCTCGAGTTCTGTTAGGTGTTTTAACACTGTCGATCATAAATTATTATTTTAAAATAGTATTTTTTTCCTCTGAACGTTGCTGTTGTACATTGGTTTTAGTCACGCCTGATCTACGGTTAACAATGGGTTAGAGTAAACAATAGTTTCCATTTGTCAGTGCACCATGAGATGTTCCCAGAGGTCATTAATTGGACTTATTGCAATGCTTGATAAGTATGAGTGGTAAAAGGCTTTATAAACATCATCAAACATGTTGGTTTTGAGTAATATTGATAAATTTTAATTTCAGTGTTTATGGATTATTATACACACGAAATGCTTGTATTAAACTGCTCGGAAATGTCATCTACTAATTTTTAACGTTATGCAAGTTTAGTTTATGTTGTGTATATCGTCATTAGACGGAAGACCTTTACACCCTGTACCTCTTCTGCAAAATGTTGCCAACCAAAATGCAAACCGAACATTGACGAGAACTTGTCAATCCCGTACATCAAGGTTTTACGCAAAGAAGGTGTGGATAGTAGCTTACTACCGTATTGTTTTTACATAAATTTAACTTGACAGTAAAATACTCGATAACAAAGACAAATATTTTCTTGCAAGGATTTTTTTGTTTATGTTAGCTCTTTAAATAATTGAAAAACCTACTGTCCTTGACAAATATAATTTAATAACGCATATTTATTTGTGCTTTGTCTTAGCTCTCACTTCGCTAAGCGGTGGATCAAGAATCGATTTCGAACCTCTAGGTCAGAAAAATGCAAAACATAATTAAATGAGCCTTCAACTAAAATAAAACAGATGATGGTATATAACTTATACGCTTTATTCAGGGCTTTCAAAATAATATCTTACACACTCCAAGCATTCACATGAACACAGTTTACGTGGCGCCACTTGCAACGCTTAGCCTACTGCACGAAGATAAATGTTTTGCATGCATGTTTTTTGTAAAGGCCTATCCTTACCTACAAGTGAAATTCTGTAACTACTCGTACATTTCAGTAGAAATGATATTGTAATAAGTAGTCTAGCTGCCATCATTCGCTTTGTTAATCCATATAACGGTGTGTGAGTTACCATGAGGCAGTCGCATGGCGTTTCCCACCACGTCAATGTTATTGTTGATGTTTGGCAGAAGGATGCATGGCTGGTCTGAAAACAGATCCAAGCTAGAAGCGGCACCTATACCTAGATCCCTGGAAATACTCTTTGTTCTTATCATCACTTAGGATCTAGGAGCACATCGCATTAAAAAAAAATTGATAAAAAAAGCAAAAAATTCAAAATTTGAGAATTTTTTAAATAACAAACATATTTTGTATATGATTTTAAAACACGTCAAGAAGTAGTTCTAATGAGAATTTTTTGATTAATTTTTGTTAATTGGTTTTTGCAGCTTATAAGAACTAAAAACGCGCAAATTTTGACTTTGCAGTGAAATTTTTGGGATAACTAGTTCAGCTAACTTTTTTTTTGTAAAAGGAAAACGTACTCCCAATTAACGTCTACAGAACTAACACTATTTCATACAAATATAAAATTTAGATTTTTCCCAACTTGGACGCTCGAAAGGATGTCGCCTACCACGCGCCTAAAATGCGTTGCAGCGTGTTCGTAAATACGATTTTTTTTATCGAAACTATTCAAAACATGCACTTGGTATCAATGTACGAAAAGAACACTTCGAGATAAGACGGAAATATAGTTGCAAAGCATTACGTTAATTAGAAAAATCATTTCGGAGCTAAAAGCAGCTTTTTCCACCTGTTGTATGGGAAACACTTCTCTTGGAATTCTTGTGAAAATATTCTAGAAACGTACAACGGACTTAGGTTAAAACTTTCCACCAATACAAATATGAAGTCACCACTGAAAATGTCAGTCAGGCGAGTGATCTTCAGTACCACTGCACGCCGTATCTTTGTCTTGCGGCAGAGGCGATACCGCACCAGATGAGCCGGTCAGCATTCCCGTGGTTCCGTACCTCACTCATACAAACATTCGGCCAGTAGGCGGGTGCCTTAAGAGTTACATGCCATTGTACAAAAACTATGTAACCGAAAAATATTTTATTTGGGGAAAATTACTATTTATGGAATATGTGACAGTAAAACAGTGTTTCGTACAATTATAAAATTACGAATTTTTCGGTGCAGAGCAGTCTTAAGGCTTTGTCATAGTTCACCGCAAATCTTTTAAAAGTATCAACTTCCACTTAAATATGTGATGAAACAAAAATGTTATACTGGGATAGTTTTTGATAAATTTGATTGTTACTGTTTCGAAGGGTCCTATAGTCATTGGTCGGGGCACTGCAAGGGATAGGGCTGTCTCTGGATATATATGCTTCATCTGGTTTCCTGTATATCCTGATGTGGGAACTTTAAAATACACTTAGTTTTTAGAGTAATTGGAAAACATGTATGAATCATTTAAATTGTGCGTATACGGACATTGAATACTTGTTAATTTTTTTTTAGTAAAACCACTAAAATGTTTACATGGAGAAATGCTATTGATAATAGTAGCTGTTGTTAAAGAAAACTGGTCTCCGAACCAAAAGATAACTCGGTACCCATAAAAGTTGGTACCGTAGAGGAAGCTTTCACGGTAAGGAGGAGGTTGAGAAGACAATTGTGTACATACACTAAGATCGATTTCTAACAAAGCTACCCTAGATTTTTAATTTAGGCAGGTACGCACATTTAAAAACCATTTCGTCTTTGTGTAGCTGTGCTATTCACTTAGGGAATGTTTAATTTATTTTATTATTAGGTGTTCTCATTTCTTTGTTTAAGGGTGTGTGTCACCATTGTCTCCTCGCCCACCTAATTTGTAGCCAATATCAGAAACCAATAATGCCGCGTTCCATGTGGTAATTTATAAATTTGCTAATTAAAGCCATGATCTATCATTTATTTCAAACAATCGCAAATAACTCGGATATTTCTAATACAAATGCTTTGAAGAAAATTTAGGCTGTGCACAGACATACGATACACAATTTCGGCAGAGCGATTTTTTAAAAATAATGTAGCAAAAAACAGTTTTGCTTCATTTTGATTTTCTTACGATAAAAAAAAAGTGATACTTCAGGGGCAAAAATCTAAAAATCCGTTTGGTGCATTGTAACAGAAAAATTCATATACAAACAATGACATATACGTGTTAAAACTGTAAGAATGAATTATATATATATATATATATATATATATATATATATATATAAAAATTTGCGTTGAAAAATATTGGGAAGTATATAACGTATGGAAGCTAGTTCCATAATAAAATCTGGATAACAGAATTGCCGAATGCATACGTTATTATACAAGGATATTAAATAATATAATAAAACTATTTAGTTAACAAAAAAAAATGTTTTTCTTACGAGACATGGCCGGCTATCTGATGAATCTCTTCCTCTTGATTTATAACAGGCTACAGCTCATAGAGCGATTAATTGTCATTAGATTTTCTAATGTGAATTCGGTCCTGACAGTAACATTCCGCGTATGTTTCAAGTATTTTTTTTTCTTTAAGATTATCAGCGCGCAGGGAGCACGCGGATTACAACGCACAAATAATTATAAAAGGTGCCGCCTATAAGTGAGTTAGAGGCCCAGAGCTATAAGGAAGACCTCGTGTGACACACCACTACAACAAGCCAAGCGCTGAACTACTGTGCAAGACTCCCGCCGATCCGTTGTTACTATGCGACCCTTGAGGGTGTTCAATTGCGATAAAATCATAGTTTTATATTTTTATGAAATAGTATTACTTTTGTATACGATACTTGTGAGTACATTTTACTCTTACGAATCGATTTTAGCTCTCATAGTTTTCTCATAACGGGGTGTCAAAGTCAAAATTTGCTTCTGACACTGCCAGTGAAAACCAACTGACCTACTTAAACACCACAATTCACTGCGAACTTACGTATCATGAACTACGCAATAAAACATTTAAAAATACCACAACTTAATATTTTGAATTTAAAAAAAAATCTTAAAGTACAGAAAAAAAATGTAAATTCTGCAACTTCATTGAAATACAGAACCAGTTCGCGGGATATTTTCAAATGTTTTATTACGTAGCCTATAGTATGTTATTTCACTGTGAATTATTTCACGTACGTAAGTCAACTGATTTCCACTATTTGCATGGCAGCAAAACATGCAAATTTTGACTTTGACGCAACGTTATGAGAAAACTTGGCCGGCTAAAATTGTTTCGTAAGAGGAAACTGCGCCCACAAGTATCGTATACAAAACTAACAATATTTCATATAAATATAAAATTATGACTTTATCGCACTTACCCTGAAGAGCCCTATACAGGAGGCGCTAGAAGCCGCGTCTGAGGTACGAAAACTGGCAGGCAATAAGATCTAGACTGGATCGTAAATCAGCGAACGTTTCGCCTTTCTGCGCTTTCAGTGTTTCGGTCGTTGGTTTTTTCCTGTAGGACTTTAAACAGTGACCTTATTATTTTATTTATGGGAAGAGTAAAGTATAGTCCAGCGCATTGTTCTATTTTCTTTTTACTATTCAGGTTGGTATTTTTCACATGCCAGCAGTCTGTAAAAGCCAGCATTTCGAAGAGCCCAGAAACCATGTTTGTAAACATATCTTTAAAAAAAGAGAGGGAAGCATAGTTTTAAATGTGTTTTCTTTTCGTAGATAAATATATCAGTCACACGTTTACTAGTATATCTTAGGTGAACTTTCTCCTAACACGCTGCACCAATGCCCGTGCGGCTACTAGGTCTCCTAAACTGTGACCATAGAATTGTATTGGAGGAAATTCTGTAGCTTTGTGATTCCTGCTACTGCGTTAACACTATTATTTACGCAGTAAACTAAGTGCAGCTGAACAACACTTACAACAGTGGCGCAGCCAGGATTTTTTTTTCTGGAGGGGGGGGGGGTTGGAATTTGTTGTCTAGCAAAAAATATATAAACACATGTATACATACATCATTTTTGTTTATTATATTAATAAAATAAATACAGAATATAATTGATACCTTTTCAAATTTCAAAAGACAAAATTAAAAAAAAAAAACACTTTATTCAAAATAAACTTACAGTGCGCCTTTTCATTGTAGATTTTTTTCTGACTTTTTTCCCCGATAAGCTCTGGAGGTGGGGCGTTAACACCCAACCCCTCCCCCCTTCGCTTCGCCTCTGACTTACAATACTGCATTGTATCATCCTGTGTTGCACGTGACAGGCGTATGACTTGTATGAGCAGCAAACACAACTTATTGTTTACCGCGGCGTGCACAGGGACCTTGTATCGCACGACTGGTGGTAATTGAGTCATCGCTCAACTTACAAGAGGAGACTTCGACACTTGTGATAAGGTAGCTCATATAAGACACACAAAGCTATATCTTCCTCTGTTGTTAAGTTCCGTGAACCTGCAGAAGTACAAGACCATGACTGTGACCAAGCTTTCGTCAGGTAAGCTCCGCTTCTTTAGAAACGGGAATTTTCGGGTGTCTATGAAAAGTGTAAAAAGAGCTGTAACACTGAGTTGTGAAGAGAAATATATGTGCCATTTAGTATTGCAGCAGCCGTTAGATGTATCGCAGTATTTAAAAATCATCATGCATTTAAAGGACCCGGGATTGATTCCCGAACTGGGCATCCTTATTTAGATTTTCCATTGTTTTCCGAAATCACTCACTGCGAATGTTGGGATGATTTCTTACGGCGGCCGCCTACCTCACGCTTCAAATGCCTTGCGGTGTGTTCGTAAACAGGTTTTTTTCTACGAAAATATTCCACGTGTGCCCGTTTTGCCAACATACGAAAAGAAAACAAACTTCAGACAAGGTCGGAACCTCATTGTTAAGACGCCACGCTTTTTAAAAAACACTGTTTCTAAGCCCTCCACAAAGTCGGAACCTCATTGTTAAGACGCCACGCTTTTAAAAAAACCACTGTTTCTAAGCCCTCTAACATGGCTAAAAACTGCCTTTTCAAACTTCTGTACCTCAAAATGTACTAACCGGATATATGTGAAACTCAGATTTCGACCTGCACTGAACTTAGTTGCAGACTTTCCGCCAATAAAACTATATGGTCATCACTTAAAAGTCCCATGATAAAAACCGTTCTGCGCGATAGGATTATAGATTATTTTTAAATCAAAACGCGTTTATTTATGAAAGTCGATATTATAGAGTCCTGGATATTGTCGTATTAATAATTATAAAAATTACAGTTTTAAATCGTTATGGATTTAGTGGTTCTACCCCTTTTTTTTTCAAAATACAAAATTTTACTTTTTACTCGAAAGCAACTCATACTACCGCCCAGTGCTATACAAATAGACGTTCCGTAATAAAATATCTACTCGGCAAAACAATTTCACTGAAATATGATGAGTAGTTTAGATGTTATCGACGATTGAATATTCCAGTTGTCCGCTCGACACCTTAACTTTCCATACCCCTTAACCGGAGAATTGCGAAATGAACCCGAAAATCATGTTCACTCTATTTTAATACGAAGAAAAATAGGAAATAAATTTGTTCTTGTTACGGAAATGAATAGGCCGTTATAACTATTTTGTTTAGAGTACATTTAAGATAATCTGATCAGTCTTATTTTTATGTAATACTTAACTGAGGGTATAAAAATAACAGTTTAACGTAGGTTTAAGATGCCACCTGCATCATATGTTATGCACTGCAGTATGCAGGCAAATCTTCTTACGAAACAATTGTATGTGTGCTCGTTCTGCCTATGTACGAAAAAAAAAACAGACCTGAATGGAATGTCACTCTACAACAGGCATATATTTATGTAAACTGTACCAAAACTCACAATTTTTTTCTGTCAGCCACCCAGAGGGTTCACAGTTCCAGTGGAAGTTGTAGGATTCAACCGATAGAAGGGGATACGCTCTTTCCAATCGCGGTGGGCGGAAGAGTAAACTACTACACCTGTCAACAGTCCAAAGTGAGTTAGTCACCCTTGACCACTTGACGAACCAAAACCTACACAACCTTTATGAAACAGTATCGTAGCGAGTCCTGTCCCTTAGTCAGGAACATGTTTTCCCAAACATGTCCAGCTCTCCGCTCCTCCAACCCTAATACCTAATCCCCAAGGCTAAAACAGGGCATAACGTACACATCTATTAATTGACCGCCATAATTGTTAACATTCTTCTGATTTCCATTGAAAATTCTACCAACCATCAAGTCAGTGCTTGGGAAAACACGTCTCTTCACTTGGATACCAGCAAATCTTCTTGGGTTTCTGACTACCTGAGGTATAAATATGCTGATAGAAAACACTTCTTTTATAGACAACTCTCAGCTCACACACATATGGCGTGCTATCAGTCACATCCCCCTACAGCTAGCCTGGTATTGGAGCAAGAGTATAGCCTACGGTTGCCTAGCTTCCAGGCTGTGCGTAACACTTCTGGCACAAACTGCCCGCAGTGATCACGGCGGCCAATAAAAATTCTTGACCTAACAGAAAGAACTGCATACCTTATCTGGGTGGGCCGCGATTCGTTCAGTGACTAAGAGCACTCGCCTCCCACCAAAGCGATCCGGGCACGATTCTCGGCGGGGTCAGTCCGAGAATCCTCACGTGTGGGGATCGTGCCGGACGATGCCGCTGGTCGGCGAGTTTTCTCGGGGATCTCCCGTTTTCCCCACCCCTTCATTCTGGCCGGTGCTGCTATATAAATCATGTCACCCCTCACCAGCGCTTAATACCTACACGACGAGTGCTGATCAAAATCTCTTCACTTCACCGTACCTGTGTTTAGTGGCGAAGCGACGGTGGGGGGTACAGGGGTTGTAACCCCCCCCCCTTTTTTTGCCCCTGGTGACAAGTTTCACCTTCAGCTAATATATTAAAAGTTTTGTACGATAAATCAAATTTATTTTACTACTACCACTTTAAATCTAACGTGTTTTTTAAATTACAACAAACGAAATATCTTCATTTTTACAAGCCTAATAACTTTGGTAAACACCCCTCCCACCCCTTCCGGTGTTTCATCAAACTTGTGTGTCCCCTCTCCCATTAAGAAACGTCTGGCTACGCCACTATCTGTGTCGCAGACTCGCCTCAGCCGGCAGCGGCTCCGGGGAAGGTGCAGCTGTTCGGGTCGGAGTTCAGCCCGTTCGTTCAGCGGGTGCGCATGGTGCTGATAGCGAGGAACGTGCCGCACGAGGTGTACGACGTGAACGGACGAAGCAAGCCTGCCTGGTACAAAGCGTGGCAGCCCGACCCCAAGCTGCCCGTCCTGCGAGCAGCGAACGGCCAGGTGCTCAGCGATGGGCATGACATCATGAAGTACCTGCACGAGAATTACTCTGGCCCCGGGCACAACCCCGCCCTCAGGGAGCGCAACCAGGACCTGATGAAGAAGTTCGAGCCGGTGAGGGAGCGCGGCTGTGACCAAAGACAGTTTCCAGAGAGACTTCTGAACTGTTATCTCCAAGACAAAATTATATCAGCTTGATGTTTTCCAATTCCATTGTTACCGTCATCTGGGGTAACTTGCAACACCTGGGGTAACTTGAAACAATATTTCCAGAATTTTTATTTTACACATAGAAGTCGTAAGAGATAAAACAAAAATAAATGACACATTAACAACAGGAGCCAAGTTATATGATCAGAATAACGTTTCATTGTAGGCACCCACATGTATAATAAAAATTCTTGAAATATTGTTTTAAGTTACCATTGGTGTTGCAAGTTGCCCCAGATGGTACTTAAGCTGTGGAGTTTCTCGCAATCGTCCTCAAAATTTTGGAAGTAATGCCTAATATTTTGGAAAGCGATTAGGGAGTGGGGGTTCTTATAATTCTCGGCTTCATCCCTTGACATAGCTGTAAAATGTCTAATGTTTAGGAAGGATAGATACACAACCATATTACATTCGAAATTTAAATATGCCCTTGCTGGCGAATGATTATCCATCAAAAATAAAATTTGTGAATGCTGTAACAATGAAGTCTGGTCTTAATCCAGTGGACAAGTGAGTGAAAATATTTAGGTTACTGTTAATCTTGAGTTCTTGGGTGCTAATGAGAGTGACGTGTGTAGAGCAGCAAAGGGAAGCAGCAGTATCTTGAGAAAACCAGCTGACCAACAGAACCATCTCCATTTCCCACATTCGGAAATCAGGAACGGCTCCGCTGAGGAATGAGCCCGGGCCCCGGACCGACATTATGGAAAGCCAGTGTTCTGACCACTATATTACCGTAGCCTAATAATAAAAGAAAAAAAGCTTGCCATATCCACAACATGATTCCATGGTGTGATAAAATCTTCGCAAGGCAATGCTCAACTAGAAACCATGTATTCTGCCTGCCAAGACCACAGTTACCAAGTTTGATTGAGGAATTAGTTTCAAAGAATTACTTGTCAAAAAAATTTTAATGTTATATTTTAAATACTACGCATTAAACATAAAGTTGTTAAAGTTATTATAGTGGCACTGTTTCCCAAAAAATTCACATTGAATGAATCAGTTTATCTCACAAAATTTATCTGGTGAGAAGTAACTTCTTTGATGATATATTATCCATTTAAACTTCCTGCCTTCAAGTTCAGTATGGAGATTGCATGATGAACAGGGCAGCATTACTGATATGATATTAGGTACTTTAACAATTTTTGGGAACTAGATTCAAATAAAAAGGAATATACTTAACACGAATGTAATAAAATCATTAAATAAAAATATTAACAATATAAAACATCTGAATTGCAACTTAAGAATTTTTTTTCCAGGGCTCAACTACATACATTTGGTCCAATCAATTTCAAGGATAAAAAATAAGCTTATGACATAATTTAAAAACTGCTACTTTGAATGAATTTTCAATGTTATATGATGTGCACCATACATGTTATTTTTATTTTCCAGTAAAGTGAGATACCTATTCCTGGGTAACTGTGTCACTTTTAAATGTATCACTGAGCCAGTAAGGAGTGTGTCCAAATCCTCATTACCCCTTCCTGTACATATACATTGAGTAGGATGACATAACACAAAAACAATTGCATTAACATTATAAATGACCTGAGTATGACTGATAGTTTCCAATGTTTACCAAAAATTACTCCAGGCAACTGTCTAATTTGGACTGTTCAGAAAATTAGTAATAAAAATATATCAGAGTTGGTAAAAATCTACAGAATCCAAGTGCTAGATAGAAGAAACCATCATTTAGTAGTTAAATGGTGCAAGTAGGGTACGAAGTTAATTGCTGTAGATTTGATCATAGATATGCCAGTCTTCACTTTAAAGGTTAGTTAACTGGGTTCTGACTTCACCAGCCAGGTGCTGGTAGTTACAAGGTACCTTTTATCATATACAGTTATTAACTTATTAAGTTACTTAAATTTAATGATTTCATCACCAATAATTAATTTATGATACAATACAGTGAAATGACAGCGGAAATAATTTTGAACAGGTGATGGAGAATTTCTGGGAACATGTGAAAAACAAAGACTACAAGCCTTCAGAAAATATTCGGGCGTTCTTCGAAGCATTTGAAGAGGAGCTGACAAAGCGAGGAACCACATTTCTTGGAGGCAAGTTTGTAGTTTGTTTTCTTTGTTATTCTACAATAACTTTGCTGGTCACGCTTGGTCTTCATAAGACTCTGTAACTAGTTTCCTATAGTTATATATCCAGGTGTGCGACTGCGATACATAAAATTTATGAAACAGCTAGACACGTCTTTGTTTCTCAAATAGTGTAATTAAATTAAGTGCTATTATTTCCAGTCCACATAAAAGTACCTCACTAGTTTACTAGGCTTCTTAATTTTTCTTATTCTGCTCCATATTCTTCTGTCTTACAAAAAGTCAACCCGCGCCTACAAGTTTTTTTTTTTATTGTATGTAATACACTTAGAATTTAGCAATCCCTACCTTACTCGTTCAATGTGTATGTTTCAACTGTTTTTAACAGTGTCGATAAAATGGGGCTCAACATTAACAACAACAATTTATAAAACCAATACAGTTGTGTCAATTCCTTACAGCGCAAGTATAAAACTAATTGGCCAGTGATGAGGAGTTACGATTTTCAGCTTATGTCCGTCGGGATTTACAGTTTGCAACTCAAAGAGTTCTTTTAACAGTAAAACATCTATTTAGGATCATACAAAAGATATTTGTTCCTAATTCTGATTCATTATTTTGAAATTAGACTTACGGAAAACAAATGAGAAGGTAAAACAACTGTATTTGAGTGATAATAACATGTATCAGTCACATAACATAACTTTGAAACTTCTTTAATATACATTTTCTAATCATTTGAAAAGGTGAGAGTCCAGGAACCCCGGACTACTTGCTCTGGCCATGGTTCGAGAGGTTCCACGTTCCGTTTGTGCTGCACGGCAAGGACCACAAGCCACCTTCAGACAGGGCTCCACACAAGAATGTGGTGAGTCACGGCCACCATAAACCATATTTAATTTCCCCTCCCTTTTTTTGTTTTGTTGTGAAATTAGTTGTACATTTTAATTTGCATGTGTGCATAATTTATGTAATTCTGTACCTCAGAGGCATAAGACACTATGTTCACGTTTTCTCAAAATGCACTTTTTACCATGAACCTTACCACAGTTTTAACATAGAACACAAAGTCTGTGTTGTGTCACAAACCCACATTTTTGGGTATTAAATAGATTAATTCACTAGTGAATCACTCTCTTCAAACTGCTCTTTCGTAAAATATGATTTTTATGAAATAGAGACACATATCTCCGAGGTACAGAATTATATTTTGCTTCTTTTTAAGTACCCTTTGCTTATGTCATTCACGTAGGTTTTTCTCTTTCAATAAGACCAGGTATCCTATGAGCACACTTCACAACTTCGTACAAAACAAAACTTATTTTATTGCTACCAAGTACTCTTCACCTTAAAACAAATTGTTTGAATGTGTACTATTGAGCATAGTGTTTTGACTTTACCCTTGAGCTAGTCTAAGCTGATCATCTAATGTAGCAGCGGAGGGTTGGGGGTTTGCCTGAAAATACTAGTAACACATTGTGAGTAAACGCCAAATTCTTAATGCATTGTGGGTTAAACCAAAACATCCATGTGTTTTGGGTGATTCGTAGTGTCCACAATACAAAAAATAACATGGCTTCGGGTACTAAAAATATCGCAATACCTACAATGCGTTGTATTCCCATTTGCCAGTGACTGAAATATATACCAAGAATATGTTGTGCACATTACGACATACCCACAACTGGTTGCTGGAAAAATTACGGTCAGTGCGAAAATTCAGGGATTACAATTGCATATTGAACACAAATTATAATCGCCCTGAGTAACTTGTGTTCCTCGACGACTTGGCCAGGCACAAGCAAAGTCAGGGTGGCCACTCATTGCAACAAACAAAATTCCCTGATTTTTCCCTGATTTTTGCAAGAATGAAAACAACATTTTGGTATATTATTCAACACATTTTCCAATAAATATAAATATTTTAAGTCCTTCTTGACACTACTGTCAGTGAACTTGACAAAACATTCATCAGAAATAACTACAAACTTGACAATGGAGTATAATCACACCTACATAACGGTAATTTTTTCAATAAAAACGTTATAATGCTCTCAAAACTTCATTATATTCCTTCCTATGACTTTCGCGGAAGTTCAAAATGAACGAGACAAGAAAATTCCCTGACATTTCCCTGATATTTCCAGGTGACCACAATTTCCCTGATAATTCCAGGTTTTCCAGGTGGGTGGCGACCCTGAAAGTGGTGTCCTTAGTTATCATACTCGCTAATTAAATTCAAACCCTTCAGCCCAGACAGTGACAATATGTATAACCATAAAAATCCTTTCGAATGGCACAGATTTTTATATGCTAAATCCACAAGAACTCCTTTCCAACTTGGAAAATGTTGTAAAACCGTAGTACGAGTACGTGGATATTTCCTTAAATATATTGGCAACTTTGTCATGTTCATCTCTGTCCACTAAATTTATACATGCAAACATCTAGAGTCTAAATATATACTGTATGTAAAGTTCGTAAATATGTATGTATAATCGTGGTGGGTATGAAAGGTTTATTTCAGCTGTTGTAGTTTATTAAGTTTTCCATTTTCCAATTTTAACTGGCTAATGTTTTACAGTACAAAATAAGCAAGTGGATCTGCGAGAAGTAAAAACAATGTCAACAGTCACAAGGTTTACAGTTTCGTTGCACACTTCTAGCATTTTGTGAAGTAAAAAAAATCAATATGTAGTACATGTAAGATTTGCAAACCTTTTTGAAAAAAAAAAAAAAAAAAAATCCTGAACTATGACAAATCACAAATAATAGCAAACATAGGTAAATATTTATTAATTCATATCTGCATTTATGTTAAAGTTTGTGCTCTTAAAATATTATTATAAATTACTGTATGTGTGTACGTTTGTAATGTAGCAAGTAATATTCAAAGAAATAAACACTGGCCTTTGTACTAAAAACACTAACCTCACCACAACGCTTTCTCATATTAACAACTGGCCTGTGTTTCTTTTGTATTTTTTGCTCAGTGTTACGACTATATGTTTCAGGCGGCGTGGAAACAAGCCATGGAAAAAACTAAGCCTGTGATTGAAACCAAGCACACAATAGAGGAACATGTTGAGGTCTGCAAACGTTTCCTTGAGAAGTGAAGAAGCATTATGGCAGCAAAAAATTATACATTACAACACATTTAACATCATCAATCAATTCTCTCATTTTCCAAACATAAGCATGTAATTGGTATTTATTTTTTCCTGCATAAGGATTAAGTCCAGGGGCAAACCCATAATTTTTTCCAGGTGGTGCACAGTTGCACTCAAGTGTCAACATCTAATTACATGGTTAAGTAAAAAGAATTATTTGTTAAAAATTTACAATATATTTACAAATTAACCTTAGTACAAAGTGACATATTTAAAACTATAATATATTTACAGTTTAATAGTATGTATGTCCTAAACATTATAATATAATTAAAATTTTTCTAATACATACATACTGGCACATTTGCAGGGGCCAGACCCACTTCCTTTGTCTACCGTATTTGAATGACAATTTTTATCAATCCTTTTCTAAATTGTAATGAAAATTTGTAAGCTGATTTAAGTTAGAATACTGTACTTACGTGTAGTGTCTAATTTTTATTTTGCATGTATTAAAGCAAGATGTGTTGAAACTGTTAGCACATTCATATTAATACAAAATGTTCTAACAATTTTCTCTTTTTACCTAACGTGGATGGAGAAATTGAAGTCATCAAGGCCTTCTTGGTCAATCAAAAGGTTAAAGTCGAATGTGAATCAACACACAGGTTGTAAATTCTATGATAAATCAAGAAATTATGTCCAATAAAATAATCACGTATTTTACTTTAAATATTTCTTTAATATTTAAAATGTTATGGTGACAGTCTCCCCAATACGCTGAACGATGTGCAGAAATTTGGCCGATACAAGTTTATTCGAAAACTGGTCAGTGTGTGCGATGTCTGTTCTAGGGCTCCATTCTTGAGTTTTTGCGAGATTATTCCGAAATCCCGAAACTCACTTCCCACATTTTGAAACCACTACCTCACTACGGCGGAATGGTATTCTCGAGTAAAAATTTCGCAGCGCGAAGTGTGACAGCAAAATTGCTGGAAATTTCGAGCTTCCGGTCATCAATCAAAAGAAACCGAAACTAACACCCTTTTATTTCATACACTGAACGTACTCTGAAAACTGTAACAAACGAAAAAGGCTATTTTTATCCCTCCTCTATCTGTGGTTTTGAAAATTTTTAGTATCCGGTAATGGCTTCTGTACAAAATAGTACAACACATGTTGTTTCCGAGATGATTTAAGAATATTTGATACAAGTGGTGCTAAACACAATATTAAGTTTTTTTATCAATAGAGTTAGTTAGCGCATGTTGCTTTAAATCGATAGGAAGAGAAGATTTCTTTGCAGGCATTTCCCTAACCTCTTTCGAATTGGCAATTATATGTGCGGCACGCCTTTTATTCAGTCTAAGGGTGGAATTCATAGTCAGGAAATAAGCAACATTTGAAACAACCACTACTTATAATGTTGCTTAAGGACAAATTTTAATTCTTGTGCTAGAAATAAGTATTACTTAAGGGCTCTACAAAATCACACGACGCCACGCGATGTGGCGACGCAATGGAGCGAAAGCCAATGACATCACTAAGCAATGCTAGCAGTGTTATTTACAATGATGCGACGCGAGGCGATACAGCTGGCGGAAGAAAAGTTGAGACAGCCTGCCATCTGAGTAAAGACATGTGAACCAAATACGGTACTTACAAAAATTTACTTGCAGGATTAGGGTAGGTTATTTCAGTCACGTTTTGTCGATTATATTTTATGAACGCCTGCTAAGATTTTCAAAGTTTTAAGATGACTGGAACTAAAAAAAAAACCATTATATTTTCTACATGATAAATATTTTGCCAAATGCTACATACGCAATGCATTCTTTACACTATATTTTATTTATATTTAAATATAATATTAGTTTCGTAGTTGACTGAGAGGTCATAGTTGAATTTTTGAACACGGGCTAGTTTCACTCGAATTGAATTTCAATCACTTTAAACTTGAAACACTACACTCGTGAATCTTCATACGCACCTTGACATTGTATAAGCAAAATATGTGGGGAATGTCAGATTATGTTACTGTGAGGCAGGTAGAAACATGTATGTGTAGCCAGACCAATATTCCATCATTGATTCCTTCCCTCTCATTTGTATTTATTTTTTCTTGTTTACAAACATCTAGTTATTTGCTTACTTTTCGCATTGTTGCTTATGATTGGCTGTTGTCTTTGACGTCATCAGCGAAATCGCCCAGACGGCAAGTCGGCATCATCACTTGATGAGATGTCACGCATCGCGAGCAATGTAACTAGGATTGGCTCATTTGGTGTGACGTCATGTCACATTGCACCACTTCGCGCCACATTGCATAATTGTGTAGAGCGCTTTATTGTTATGGCTCCAAACAATACTTCATGAAGTATACTTAAAATAAGTACGTAACGCTTAATATATTTTCAGTCACAAAATATGTGCTACTTTTTTCACAAGTATTCATAATCAAACAAGCACTGCTTATTCACGCATATAAGTAGTACTTCATAAAGTCTGTTCCCTCTGTGACTTAAGTAAAGGATTTGTGTGTAAGAAATAGGTTATGTAAGGGATTCCTTCCTTCACATTGATATTTCACTCCACATATTTAACGAAAAGAGGTATTTAAAAAATTTAAAAGGCCTAAAACGTACATGGAACAAAACGTAAAAATAAAAAACAGACACAGTTACGAAAACATAACCTTATTTTTAACCTTTTTCAAACATTTTCTTCGTGTTTTGGTCCCTTAAACAATTTTGAATGTTAATCATTTACCTGGGAATGATGTTTTATTTGCAAATTCTGTTTTAATATGTACTCAACATTTTGTTACGTTTACCCACATATTATAATGAAAAAGTTCCAGATTGAAAATGTTTAAAATCCACCTAAAATAGGCCTAAGCTTATCTAGGTCTACGAACACTACACCAAGTAAATTCTACACAATAACAGCCATTTCTGTTAGGATCAACTTACAAAAACAAGAATAATATTATTTAGTATAAGTGAACGAAATTAAGTGTCACATATAACGTAAAAAATTATTGGTCAAGTAGTAGCATGCCAGGTTGGAAGCTGACAAAAAGATATTTATGTGATTACAACATTCAATTTTAGCACAAAATCATTTACTTTGTCTCATCACACTCGAAAATCACAAATACACTTAGAGTCTGTTCTGTAATACGTTATGGTATCAGTTGGTATGTAATACATTTCCAGCAGGCAGTTTATAAAATGTATATCAAACGCAGCATGAGATGCAGTCAAGAACACGTTCAGGATGTATAATACAAGAGCATTATATTTTAAGTAACAGACACAATGTTAGGACCAACTTGTAAAAACCAGCATTATATTAACTTCATTGAAGCAAACTAAAGAATGTTTGTTAACCTATAAACTAAAAAAAATTTCGCCAAGTATAATGTGTACATAGCATATATAGAGGATGCTTCTCAGTTTTGAATTTGACAGAAAGCTAATCATAAGATCACAACATTATAATTTTAGTACACTTTACCACTTCATTCACAAAAATTACATGTGCTCAAAGCCAACTTTTTGATATGTTATGTTGCCAGTTGGTAAGCAAAACAGGGATCGGCAATAATAAGTGGCATATATGAACATCAATTTCGTCATAATTTACATTCTTGAGTTGTATATCAGCTGAAACACAATTACGTAAAATAGTCTAATCAACAATTATGCAGCACGTGTTCACGCAAAACATATTTTTCAGCGAGTCGAGTTGTGAATGTAATTATTATTTCAGAGTTAGCAAACTGCATAGATACAAAAAATGTTAACACAATTACTCTTACGTTTTTGTCATCAGTACTGTTATTTAATTTTGAGCAAGTATTAAAGTAAAAAAAAAATTCTTTCAAGTGGAATTGACAGTCAAATGTAACCAATGAAATATTCAATTACTCTAGATGACTGGTGTAATTGAAATACAAGTCCAGTTGTGTCATGTTGGTACTGATATTGTAGCGATACTTATTTGGTTACTTCATCAAGTAGCAGTTTATGAATTCAATGCTGAAATAAGTATTGCTCGGATAGTTAGCATTACTTCAAAAAGTACTACTTATTTGCCAAACAAGCCTTTAACTATGAATACTAGCCTAAAAACCTTTTAAAAACTTCATGTCGCTCAATCCAAAGCACATATTTCGTTCCCACGTTGGCATGAACTATATTATTTTCCAACTCTTACAATTTCCTCATAACTAAATATTTCATCCAAGTATCAGCCATATTTACAATTATTTATTTTTAAAGAACAGGAGATTTAAAATGTATAAAATTGTAAGTTAATAGGTAGATATGTATACTTAGATTAAGTATTAAATTCAAATGTGATATAAAGTTTGTGTTTCACTGGAAATTTGTTAGTTTAAAATTAACCAACAAAGTGTTAGCACAAGCTTAATATACGTATATGCGCAGTTGCTGCTGTGCTTCAATGCGAACGAAAGTTTAAAATAGTGAGGTTGTCGCAAGTCACAGTGATAGTGACATGGCTGTCTGCTTCGAGGCATTGCGGTATCATTTCTCACCACCCAAAGAGGAAGTGAAATTATTCCGAATGGAATTATATCAGTACTAAATTATTTTCACTCAAGAATCGTCAAATGAATTCCATTACAAGATTTTCAGGAATCTCGCAATAGAATTATTTCACAATAACTAAAGAATCGGGCCCCAGGAATAAAATTAAAAAAACATTAAATGTGTATATTCCCATTTCAAATACGCCATTTATTTCAAAATGTTATTTTGCTGCAGAATTTGGAAAAAATTTAGGGTTTTTCAGTCCTCTTTAGGTATGAAAATCTTGGTGCAGTATCATTCAAAAGGTATATATGCCTGTACAGTATCCTCAAAACAAACCCTCAAACCATCACTGCCTTTCATTTTGAATCTACCTGCCATGCCCTAATACACTTCCTGGCCACTAGGGACACCAACCACACTTCCACCGCTGCCATAACTCAGTGTGCCTCAACTTCTCGCCTGATGAAGCCGACTTAGGTCGGCGAAACGTTGTGCAACAGCACACTCGCACGACTTTGTGTTTGTCTCTTTCATCGTGTGTTTCTGTTAAGAAGGACCAGCATGTGAGTATGTCAACATTCTGTCTACATATTTAACTACTTATTTTTGCCATAACTACATTTGTGGATTAGCGCCATTGGGGAGTTTTTGGCAAGATATGGTTACTGGTGCTCCAACCTTGAGATTAATTTTGTAGGATGGTATGATACGCGGACTAATGCTGCTGGGAATCTTCAAAGGGTAGTGGACTGTCTTACCTATTTTTTAATCCTATGAGTGACTTCATCCTAACAGCACACACCAATCTTGGTCTCAGAATTGCAAGTCTGTATAGCCTTACACAGAATTCAAGCCTAGAATCGTAGACTGGAGCCCTACAAACAACTAGTGCCATATATCACAAAAAAAAACCTTCTTTTGGAAGAAAAAAAAATTCATACTAACATATTATAATATTGATAACCACAACAAATACAAGCGTACATGAAAAGAGAGACGTGAATACACACAAACATGCAACCGCATGGTTGGCCGGTACCTTCGCCAATGAGATTCTCTACTAATAAATGGAAATAAAAATTGTGCAATGTTCAGATATAGGAAAACTCATATATTGAACTAACAATTTATTGTCAACAATAGTATGTATACAAGATTTAAGACATGTAATATGATGCAAATAATATATCAATAAATAGCTTGGACATAGCAAAATATAGTACATACTGTAGTATAGTAAATTAAAATATAAATATTTACAAAAAAAAAAACACACAAAATGGATGAGATGATACTGGCATTGAATATTTGTTAGCTATGTACATACATTTCTGTAAACAAACGGTACACCCACTTATATACAAACAGTACATAGAGAAATTTATTATTTTTATTTTTACTAAATGACATAAGTCTAGGCATACCCCAGGCAAGATTTATTTTCTAACATACTATTGATTTGCAGTACATTTATATTTTATTAGGATAATGGTATTGAGCTGTGGTGTAAAGAGGATATCTACAACTTTATAGTGCACTATAAAAATAATTTACAGTTGCACAGCTCAAATAAATACTATACATATACAGCACAAATTAATCTGAACAGAACTCACTCATAGGCACTGAAGGGCTTGTTCCTGAGTTTTTTTCAGACTGGTGCCAATAACTCAAATATTTTTTGACCAAAAGTTTTGAAAAAAATTGAGTCAATGTGCAATCACACGATGCACATACTGTGGACGCGTTTTTTTAAATAACGTACCATTCGCCAACAAAAAAAAATAATTTCCTTCATTTTTGCTTATTTTCACGATGAAAAACGTGGTACTTTGAGTAATGAAATCTAAAAAACCGTTCAGTATAATTCTGCAAAAAAATTCAGCTACAAATTACAGTGGAACCTCATTAATACAAATCCTGTTAATACAAAGTTCTCATTAATACAAAGTGATTTTTATTCCCCTTGGAATAGGACCTGAAATGAAATAATTACTTTAATGTTCAATAAAAATTTTGTTTATGCACTCAGCCATGTAATATCAAGTTCTCAAATAAAAGAAAGTCACTGTGGTGAAAAGACTATGTATTTGATTTGTGGGAATGAACAGAGTGACCAAAATTTTAGAAACATTTTAAGGTTTTAGTGAACACCTGTTAATACAAACCTCATTATTACAAACAACCAAAATTTTGGTCCCTTCAGGTTTGTATTAAAGAGGTTTGACTGTATAACATATAAGTGTCAAAACTGTGCAGCAAAATTTCGACATGAGTATTAGGTAGCAATAAAAAAAATATTTTCGAAATAACTGCAAAACTCTGTAACAAGGCCTTAAAGCAGAGCCTTACAAAGATTTCTATACACTAATCTTGCCTAATAAAGTAAATAGCTATACATATAAAAATACCTACAATCTGACATTCAAAACATTCCAAATATAATGGTTCACTATGTGTAAAGACTTAAATTTGTAAAGTCGTGAATATCGTATAATTAAATATCATATGTGAAACAGAATCCCTATTCTATGCATGCAGTATACATTTTTCGGTCCCTTTAACAATAATTCACTACAGCTGTGCCAATGTTGCTCCCCCTCACCCACCAAAAGGATAATTTTACAATTATTGTTGATTGATAAAATTAATCAAACACACAAGGCCAACTATTTACCCCTCAAAATGCTAACAATTTTGACTAAAACATTGTTTGCACAATGGAACAATGTTGTTCTTCAAAAACTTAAAAATATATCTATTATGAATACTTCTGTAATACAGTAACCTCAATAACTAACACTTCGTAATAAGTAACCAATCACAGTGTTTCACCAGGCTAAAATCCAAACAATTGAAAGTTTTTTTTTTTACTACGACTAAGCACATTACGAAAATATTCACAAAGGTGTACAACATACCGTAATTTGAAACGGCCCTAAATAGAGGCTCATTTTATTAACAGCAAAAAAGAAAGCATTAGGAATTTAAAATCTTGCAGCCTGCAATATTTACGTACACAAATGTTATGCACTATTCTAAAGATATATACAGTACATAACTTGAAGAGAAGAAACCTGATATTCTGCTGTGTAAAATGGCACCTGTCAACACAGGCTTGTACTGTGTTGGAGACACAAACTATGAGTAAGCACAGTGTATCTTTTTCTTGTAGAGCAGCTATACACTTATGATAATATATTAGGTGTACCATATTATCTTTGAACTGTGAATATTATCAACAAGCAGTATGCACAACAGTAAATTTAGAGCCAATTGCACAGTTATTTTGAGTAAAATCTAAGGCCTCTCTCAGTGAAATGTGGGAAATTTTCATTGCAGAGATGAAAAATGAGTGAAATCTAAGGAAAAACTGAGGAAATCAAAAGGAGTCCTCAGACCTTCCTTAAGATTATATCAAGCTGCAAACAAATTGTGGCAACTGTAAATAGAGGTTAGAATGCCACGTGGGGAAGAATGATATTCTTACTTTAAATTTATTCAATTGGTACTATTTTATAGGAGGAACGTATCAATGATGTAAAGGACAGCATTGATATCTACGACATATTTTATATTCGCTGTACATTTTCACATGAAAGTGATGTGTTTTTAACGACACTTTTGCTTTCAAACAAAATGGTTACGATACAATTTTATAAACAAAATGGACGTAATTTTATAATTTTCACTTTGCACTTTTTTAACTTTACAGTAAGCAAAACACTAAATAAAAATTATCTAATAGCCATCATGTAAGTTTTGTGCATTATAAATGGAAAATAATATACATTTTAACCAAAGTTAATATACATTTTAACCAAAGTCACAAGTTTATACATGAAGAGAAATTATTTTTCTCGAAAATATTGTGGTAACACTTTACCTCAACTGAGGTGTCACAATTTCCTGACAGCAAAGGAAAAATTCTCAGATTTTAATCAACTTCTCCTTAGTTTCACATTTACGCCAAGATTTTCCTCATGTGGCTCTGCAATTGACCCTTAGAAAACAATTGTGCGATATTTTTCTGTTTTGAGTTTTTAATATTTTAGAATTAATTTTTCCAAGATAATTTTTTGCACTTTATTATTATTATTTTTTTAGATTAATTTTTATCCTGCAAAACAATGCTGACAAAGAAAACCTCTACAAGAGAGGGATGGTGTTGTCAGAGTAGTATCACCATAACAGTATCAGCAATGGTATTGGAAAAGCATATCTGAACAAGTTTATACTTGAGCTAAGTTACAAAAAAATACTGTATTTATGGCTGTACATTTTAATATTGACAAATGCTATTCAAGTATTAAAAAAATAACATATTTACACAATACAGGGATATATCATTATATTTTACATGATTATATATTTACATACGTTACTTGCTGGTTTACATTTATTACTATGTGCTAAGGTGGCCACCTGCTTGAGCTTCAAAACAAAATGTGTGTAACTTCAGCACATTTCTGTCCAAACATGCTTTGGAGAATTAGCTTGGAAGATAGTGCAGTACACAAACAAATTAATATAAGTCTATGTTTTGGAAGCCAGAATATAAAAAACCAGCAACAGTTTATGCACATTTTATGAAAAATATTTTGCTGGAGTTCAAAATTTCTGGTGAACTATGACGCAGTACACACCGTGTCCCCCTTCAGTACAGTCCATCTGGTGCTCAGCGCCCTCTACTACAGCCCAGTCAGAAACCGCTGGTACTGTCTGCACTGACTATACATGTCGGAATATACCCCAATCACCGTCACAAAAAGCCCCATAACAGCACCATCCATTCGTCATAAGTCGCTATGTCCACCGGGTAGCATGCTACAATGTCTAAAGTCACACATACAGTAGTATGTACTTTGGGGCTTTCAAGCTTGTTTACAGATACATAAGCGGGTACAGCTACATAGCACGGGCTAACCTGATTTTCTTGCTAACTACGCTAACGTAATAAAATTTGTGTATAACCACAACAGGGTGCATAAACACCTGTACACTAGCTTGCCAACGTGGAAAAGTTTACTTGGCCGGCTTCTACTGCATAATACATTTATTTTAGTTTTATCAGTTTCATAATTATTAGCCTCATTGTGTCCTTAAAATATTTGTACAATTTAATCTCAATTTATTTTAACCACAATTGAAATAACAGTTTTTTTTAATGTAAAGCATAAACACATGATTAATACTTTAAATTCGTATCAACATTTCCCTGAATATATTGGGGATTCTAATCATAAAGATTATTTATGTGCTGAATCCCAGTCTCATGTTTTTGTTTAACTTTGTGTGTTTCTTGTTTTTGCAAAGTTTTGGCGCATCCCGCTGGCCGCGCCAAGGCTTCCCGAGTTGGCTTGAAGTGACGCGTGGGGGTGGTACAGTGTGTAATCGCTCCAAACACCAGCACTTCTTTTGCCTGATAATTTAGTTTTTAATAGTCTTGCTTTTACTAGTTGTTTAACTTCAGTGCTTGAGGTTTACCTCCCAATCCCTGCCGACTCAGGTTGAAGCCAGTAACATAATTTAATTTTTCACGTGTTCGAGGTCGGATGGGCTAGGTACAAGTCCATTACAACACTGCAGCGTAAGTTTCCATTGCTGATGGAAATCACTTTATGTCAATAATACCCTTGTAGCCTCAAGTTCCTGGGTTTTATTGACTTATCTCCCGAAACGTATGGGTACGGAACCCTCGCAACCCATCATTAAGTGGATTTCATTAGGTGTCCAGGTGCCCAAAATTCCAGGTTACTACTTTTGTTTAAGGTATTGGTAGAGCCTATACATTCCCAGATTTATGTATGCACGTGATAGTGAGTGGAGAGAGCGTAAAAGCCTGAGTGATCAGCCGTACAATCTTCAATATACCAGACATGCTCTACTGAGCACCAATTCTCCCTCTAATTACCGACTGGTACTTAGTTGGAAATTGCATTGTGCTGTGGTCATGTTACATGCAATACATTTGTTTAAAACTTTTCACGTTCTGAACTCTCTCCTCAGCCTCCACTCCCACAAACTACTTTTAACATAGAAATTCTGTACAGTAAGTCCACACTTAACACTGGTTCACTTAAAGTCATTCAAACTTATATACTGTAATCAACTTAACAATGACTACACAATCATTTAACATCCTTCGAAACTTGGAACTCCTACACTACTTTGTTGGCACCTTCTAACCAGACACTGCCTAGCATATTACTTCCGCTGTTCCTTTATCTCCCCTACTTTCTTTGCCCATATCCATTGCAAGCCATCACAACCTGACCTTGTTCCAAAAATAAACCACATTTTCAAGTTAAGAATGTACTGTACTTCAAACATGCAAGAACATATGAGCATATCCAGAATAATAAATAACATATTAATTGATTCTCAATTTATTCTCTTTGGGTTGAATACAATGGTTTTAAGAATTTGGTTGAAACTGAAATTGGGGTTGTACTATGGAACAGTCGGGCTCCCATGTCTAGGTAATCAGAAGATTGAGAACGTTATTCTAGTATTACTCATCTGCTAGTTAGTTATGTATGTAAAATCACTGTTCTTGTAGTAAAGTGATGGGATGCTGAATTAACAATCAATGTTATTTGATTTTTGGCCACATCAACTTTCATCTACACTTTGTGGTCTGCTATGTTAACCTAAGGGGTTTATGAAAACCCAACACGTTAGCCCGGGTGGAGTAGAATTATTACCAGAATCAATAAAAACGGTATCCATACGAAATTACTTTGCATTTAAAAACAGACACATTTAATACACGCCCGTTTCATACTGTTGCAAGTCGCGACTGTCTGGCTGGGCGGCACAGCTAAAAGACCTCCTTGTGCGCTTCATGGATTTTATTACCTAGAGTTACCCCACGGTAACAACCTGCACGCCATGTTAATCAGAGAGAAGTGTAAGTTGATATAGTAGCAGCAATAACAAAGAAGTTTGACGTACATTGTGCCGCCCTTGTGTGGTGGCGACCACCTGCACCCAATATCGGGTAACAGAAGGAGATATCATGGTCTGGAGTGTTCCTGTTCATTCTTTATCTCTCGGGGTGGTGCTTGACCTAGAAGCGACGCTTTCCAGGAGGTTGGAGATCAGAGACTTGTCCAGAGAATTTGAGATGTTAGAGCGAGTATATATAAGGGGAAGCTGTGGCAGAGGAAGAGAGTTTTGGCTGGCAGTTGCCTGGTGCAAGTACAGTGATAGTGACGAGTGGCAAGAAATATTGAGTTGCGATGAGTGTTCGAAGGTGTCCGGCGAGTTGGACCGCAGCAAGTAGTAGGAAGGTGATTCTAGGCCACAAAAGATTGATCGGTATTCTCTCATTGGGTCCACCATTGTGAGTGACTAGTAAGACTTTCTATATACAGAGAAGCTGTATAGATGTATTATTTAGATTTTATAACCTGTATGTAAATAGTAGTAATTTGTTTTGTTTCACATCTATTGTGATTAATCATTATAGACATAGGTTTCTTGTATAGTTAGTTGTAAATAAACTAGGTTAGCTTCATTAGTTTTCTTTCTTTTATCAAAGACTTCTATCCCCTACGTACCTAGCCCCAACTACTAACAATATTTTAACTTTTGCATTCGGCCACAGATTTGTTCTCGTTTTGAATTAAAGTAGGGGTCAGGATATTTTTCATACCTTAAAACTGCTTGATATGAAACCTCACTCATAACACAATTATTAATATTATTATATCTTACCTTGTGTTTATATCGTACAAACGTATTGTGAAGTGCGCGGGAGCCCACCCCATGCCTGATGTTAATGGTATCAAGGTGGCTGCTATCATGTTAAACTGTGTTGTGATTGGATATGATGTGGTGTGGCCTGTGAAAAGCTGATTTCTGAGAAATGGCTGAGGGCGTGTGGGCCCCTTGGAAACAATATTCTTGCTCTTTGATCCAATTGTTATTTGTAAAAAATGTGTCATCCTTAGCATTGGTTAGCAACCAAAATAATTTCCTGAGTAAATATAATAATGTTTAAGCAAGTGCCTAAGACACTTGTGGTTAGAACCAGAATTGGTGCTACCAATTAAACCTAAAAGGTCCTCCATTATGTAAGGTGGAGGGATTCCGCCAGGGTGCGCAAAGGTCGGGCACGAGTGGACCTGACTTAGGGCATTTTGCCAGGTGAACGAGGTTCGCTCCGGACGTCGGTGTGAGTGTGCAGGGGTAGCGTGGGCTGCCAAGCAGTGGTGCTGCAAGAACGTGTGTTTTTCTATTCTTTTACCAACTTTGGATTGAAATTGGGGATGACGGGCACATCGGGTGCACAAATAATGCAAAGGGGAAATTTTAACTTTGGAAAGCTAAAATGTGAATTTGGGGCTTAAGTGTACTGCAATAATTGAGTATAAGCCATGTAGCTGACCAGAATAGTGAGCTGAAGTGATGAAAACCTAGTCAGCAATCCGAATGCTTCTGTGGACTGAGTGCACCCTAAACCACTTTTTCTGTATTATTTGTTCTAACTGGAACCTCACACGGGGAAATGCCAGTTTCATCGTGAATTTTGTTTGAATCGAAGGTAATGGCTTGTAGTGAAAATTTGTCTAAATAAACGGCTGTCTCATTGTTGAAAATAGTGGAAACGCCAGTGCTCAGAAACAACTAAGCTTATTTCTTATTTAGTGTAAACCCCTCTAATGAACTCTTAAGTAGCTCCATTTCTGCAAACAACGAACCTTAGGTAAACTCTTGGCGTTTTGGAGCAGCGTGGCATGAGGATGGGTTGCACTACAGTACTGTGTAAACAAACCATGGCCACACCACGTTATTACCAATTGTCCTTCACTTGTTAAAGATTTATGCTGGTTTTAACATATATTAATGTTTAACTAGTATGTTTTGTATCTTAATTTATTTATTTAACGTAAACTACTTAGTCTTTTACCTTGCAGCATCAATTGGGTTAGCTGGGGAGTTTTTGTATTACCTTGCACGTTCACACAGCAAATTTCCAGGCAGTGTAGTTAGCCTTCCTGCGCAGCAGCCCGGCTCGCTCC
Organism: Medauroidea extradentata; assembly: GCA_003012365.1. Classification (NCBI taxonomy): domain Eukaryota; kingdom Metazoa; phylum Arthropoda; class Insecta; order Phasmatodea; family Phasmatidae; genus Medauroidea; species Medauroidea extradentata. The sequence continues at coordinate 41,870 of PNEQ01002681.1, read as the reverse complement.
TTAAAGTCCTGTTATCACCACCCCCACTCTGCTTGACCCCCTAAGGATTCAGGTATAAAAGGCTGGCCTTCAATCCTGCCTAGTCAGTCATCAAGGGATCAGCCTAGCCTCCTAGTTTCCTTGGCACTCGTCCTCCCGAATGGTTAACATCCGCAAGGTGGCGTTCACTCCTCTCCGAACTCTTGGTCAACGTCCACGTAGTGCCAACAGTTAAACCTTACCTCAACCTACCTTCCTACCTTACTAACTGCTAGTTGACGTCTGCAAGGTACCCCAGTCACACACAAAACAGTCCGTCACAGAGGGCTGACGCCTGCAAGGAGCCCTCTGCAATACTTATCCTTAAAATTCATCCAATAGTGAATTCCTTTACCCCAACCACAACTCCTGCATTTAATTACTACCCGAGTGTCAAGTAGTACTCTGAGGGGACACTGTGAACCTGGCCTGCACACGCCATTTTCGTTTCAAATATGGACTAGTTCAGATACACGCGTAGTATTACTGGAAGTGGTATGCTGGAAATGTGCCATATTTACTCGTGTATAGTGCACACTTTTATTCCAAAACAACTGATAAAATTCAGGAGTGTACACTATACGCTGAAAATTAAAAAAAAATAGAGTAGTGACAGGAAGGGGGAGGGAGAAGGCGGAGTTGCAGTCGTAAACTGGCAGTTGACTTGGCAGAAACGAAAGTTTGTGGGTGGCAGGTGGAAGCTATATGAGAAGTTAATTTTGACTTCTCCTGATCAGCTATCTTTCCATGGGGGAAAGAAAGGAATATAAAAAGGGTGACACTGTTCTTTTTTTTCCTCCTAGGAGAGGGAAGGCAAGGCAGGGTGCTGGTTGGGACCGCACAGCCCTCTGCTTGTAGTCACCCCCGGCCGCACTCCTGAGCCTTTCTTTCTTCTCAGCTCTGGACAGTAAATAAAAAAAGGCAAGCCTGCTCTGCTGTAGTGGCACATTATCTTGTGATGAAGGGGGGAGGGAGACATGCTGGAAGCAACAAACACACAGCACAGCAAGAGGGGGGAGAGGGGACTGTTGTGTAGGTGTGTGCACACACAACCCCCCCTGTGGCAAGCCACAACTGCCCCTCTAACCTTCAGGTGCTCTTCCATCATCTCTGCCATCACTCTCTAGCCAGTGTGAATGTTATCTTTCGTCTCTCTTTTCTTTGTTGTCAACAACGCTTCCTTCCACCCCCCTTCCCCCCCAGGCGATTCGCCATAGCCTCCCTGGCACTGCTTCATTGTCTCTTACTCCCAAAATTTTTTTTACTTGCTAACAAGGCACTCAAATTTTTTTCCCTGGAACTTGTTGCAAAATTGTGGTGGGCACTATACACGAGTATACATGGTAGTTATCTTAGGGAAGTTACATGATACCATGTGAGAGCGAAGCCCAGTTATTCAGCAGTAGTGAGCCAGTACTAGTATCTTGAATCAGCAAGTGGTTAATTGTAAATCTGCAGTTACAAATAACTCACTTGATAATTCCTGTACCTATAGATGTGTGTAATTTGAGACACTTGTAAATAACCAGTATCGAGAGACTTGTGTGAAAATAGACTGCTGTAAAACATTCAGTGAAACATCCAGTGATGTACTCAGCACCTCATACAAAGATTCAATAATAGTGATCAAATCAATATCTTTGATTTCTCTTCAAATATCTCAAACAGAGGGTGTGCCCGAAAAACCAGTTAACGGTAGCAAATATTTGGTTAACCAAGAGGGGGAAAGAAGGCAAGACAGCCATACTTAAGACATACTCAGTGTCACCAGCAGCAAGAAGATTTGATCAGCGTCACACTCCACACTGAACATCTCCAGGGCGAAGCCCCTACCTACTCTGCCGGAGCTCTGTACTCTACGAAGCAAAATTCGCTGACCAAGTCGGACCTGCGTAAAATCCTTTGAGGGATGCAAAGGCTTGCACCTCCATTAATAAGTCCATTAAAAACACCACCGCACCAGAAGACAGGGCCTGTTCAAAAACCCGCTAAAAAGTGCCCATCCACCAGCCAGGATTTCAGATAAGCGACGCCTACTTCAAACCCTCTTATAGATGAGTGGTTATAGCTTAACCTTTAAAGTGAAATTCTGTCCCTCATAAACACCAGTGATCACAACCGGCCCAAAGTTTTACTATCACTCGTTGAGTAGAGTATAGGTCACTGGCTCCTATGCCTACCTTATGCCACCCCCATGTCTCATGGTCACCCAGTTAGCACTTGGTATACCACACTTAGCCATTTCACTGCAAATCATAAACAAGAGGCAATGAAACTGAACCAAAATATCTGCCTATGTGTGTTCAATCACCACCTACCTAACTTTTGGCTGCCAAGCATTCTGGTCATCTAACCGAGAAAACCTAGCTAATTCTAGCAGGTTACTTGAAAACTATTGTTGTGTGTAGCCTCTTGTTATTCACACATTGTTTATGAAATGTATAGAGTACAAGTAAAAATTGAAGACTGACTATAAAAATATTTTATAAAAAAATAGTTAAGTTACAGCTACAATGTTAACTTCAAAACGGTTAATACAAATTAGGTCTACAACAGCATCAAAACCATACTCAAGTTTCTCAGAAACACAATGTGAGTTAAACTTAGATTTGTGATTGGAAAACAGATTCAAATCACCTTAAAACGCACAGAGATAACAATGTATTTATGGAACTGAATAGAAAACATGAATGATGATGAAAAATAGATTACATAAGTCAAATTGCCACACATTTCACTTTTAATGTAAACATAAGTGCTACAACATCATCGTTCCAAGAACCTAACCTCTACATTAAGCAAGGACTTACTGCACAGTCAATTGTGGTAAAAGAGATTACATTGAAGTAATAGGTAGTTCATTTTTGTGTACTACTGTATTTACTTACACAGGCCAAAGCAAAATGTATACTAAAAGCTACGATTTGTAGTATTCCATTTACTAGTGAAACATTTTTAGCAATAATAATTAATTCATCCAAGTGGTACTATCTTAAGTAGGTAATTTTATGCATGTACGTACTAGCGGTGTGCGATTCTTTTAAAATTTGAAGATGAATTGGATATTAAGCTACTGAATATTCACTTCCAAGTGTAGTTTGAAGCTTTGAAGAACCAATTTTATGCTTTCGAGACAAAGAATAACATTTGTGCTCCCGAGTAAAAGAACAACATTTGTGCTCCTGAGACAAAGAACCACTTTTATGTTACCTGAAATTTTTTTACCACGAATTCAGACATGAAGATATAGGATGCATCGTACAACATGTGGCTAAATATGATACATATGTAATTGTAATGAGAGGCTATCTATTATTGCTTGCTCTTAAGTGGTTTGTGTTTTCTTATCTGCAAGTAAAACCTTACAGACAAAATTTCCAGTCTTGATCTGCTTGATCTGCAACAAGTGGTAAAAAACTGTATTTGGCTTTATTTCAATTTTTTATTAAATCAGAAGTAGAGTACAAAACATGCTTTAAAAAATTAAAAATGCTAAATACATTTTTTATTCACTCAGTGTCAATGTAATGAAGTGCAAATTAAATACAGAATTCTACTCAGTTTTAATGTTAACATTTTTATTTTCTCTCCATTGCAAAAAATATGCATTCTGTTTTACTGTTTAGGCAAAACAAAGACATAACATAATCAGCTGAAAACAGACCATCCAAATCTATATTCCATTTCATATAAGTTCGAATTAATTTTACAGTAACTTATATGGGCAATAATTTGTAATATTTTGTAATTCGTGTCACTACACAAGACAAATTTTGCAGTACAAATGCTGCAATGAACATCTCAGGTTCATTTTAGAGCTAAAAATGTATTGCACAGTGAAACAAATCACAAAATACTAAAAATTACTGTCAATAAGTTGCTGTCAAATTTAGCCAAACTTACATGAAATAAGTATATATAGAGCCACATAATTATACATCATGCAGAAGTATTACTACAGCACAGAAAACATTGTGTGTGATGCAAGAAACAATAAAATATTCAACTTTGAAGGAAAAATATTCTACTTTGAAGAAAAAATATTCTACTTCGCTTGAAGCAAAAAAAAAATCACTGCTTTGCACACCCTTAGTACGTACCCATTGCTAGTACACGTTGTTCATTATTTTCTATTTATGTACTGTATACGTATATTTTTGTACAAAAATGGTAACATTTTTTTCTCATGTAAAGATGGGAACACGCTTTTGTAAAACACTAAAAAACTTAAATGTACATGTACATGCACACGCACATGCAGCACACTTTAATGTTTTATTGCCAAACCACAAATAAGGGCCACAGATGAAAATCTCACTCAAGAGACATGTTGTCAATGAAAAGACTGCTGTTCTGCCGACTGCACTGTACAAAGAAGTGATGATGCTCAGTGTCTAGGTTGCCGTTAGAGCCCCCATGCTTATATACCTCCGATATAACAGGCAGACAGCAACTGTAAAAGCATTCTCTATCATTGTTATATTTACATTCAATTTTCCTTCCTGCTGGAAACTGTTCCTATCCAGTGCATTAAATTATTCCCTTGTCTCTTCAACATTCTTAATAACTCTCTCCACACTTTCTGTTCCTGCAGTCCAACAGAGTTTCTCGCCTCCATCTGCTTTCCTAGAGGAATATATTTTTTAAATCTCGTTACCATTACATTTGCAGTAAGGAGATTGTGACAACCATAGATAACTTTCAAAACACTCGCCTAACATTGAGGATGATTTATGAACAATTTCTGGTCTTGTCATTATAGTTTTCTAGGGTTTTCCTAAATATTCTAGACAAATGCCAGGATGGATCCTTTATACGGACTCTGGCCAATTCACGCTCATACTTTTAACGAACAGTCCAACTGTTAAGAGGGCACGTAAAATACCCAATAAAAATAATTGTTTTAAAGGAAGTATTGAACCATCTTCTGAACATCTGCCACTACAGTTAATCTTATTTACCATTAAAACAAAAACTTTATTCAGTATATCAACTATCACGTCAATACTGTTTCTATATCACTACTAACTTTCCTAATGGTGTCAACACATTCATTGTAACACGTGAACTGGAATTTTTTGTAAATCTCATACAGATTGCAACTTTGCATCAACATATTTTCTCCATAATCACACCCTTTACAACAACTAAACAGTTCTGATAAAACATGCCAGAACTGTGATTGTTTGACTGTTACATAATACTACTGTTTTTCAGGTACACAGCCTAAAACAGGTACAGAATCTAATATAATTATTTACATGTTCATTATAAACACTTCTCTTTCATCTACAATGCCATCCAAGTAACATACCTAACACAGGTTCATATTTCAAAGGCAAGGTTCCGAAAGTTACCATCCTCCAAAGTTACCTACTCTGCCAGGACTTGCTGTATCTGGAGGGACATCATGAGCCAGGAACCATGAAGAGAACACTGCAGTCATGCAAGTACATGCAGCTCTGCACTGAGCGCATCACTAAGAAGCTGGTCTTGGCTCGGATGCAAGAGCCATGAGAGAGGTGCAAAGATCGTCGCTGATCTCGTGGGCACCCGGGGCTTCAGAGATGACCCACGCCTCGTCTGAATCGAGGAACTCTCTGCATAGCGGGCAAGTGTTATTGTTCACATTCCTGCAAACAAGCCATTCCAAAACGTAACACCATTGTGCTACATGGAAAGTACCGGTATGTGGTATGCATGTGATATTTGGTCAACGGCTTTCTCATGAATATTTCTGGCAAGTTCCATGAGCAAGGTTGCTACATCATTGCCAGTTCACTACACAATTAAATACTATTTTTTTAAAGTATTAATGAGAACATGCACAGTAAGGACCTAGTAGATGGTAAAGTTTTATGTCTCCCATACAGCAAGGTAAATATGTAACGGCAAAATCGGAAGAAGTAAAATATCAGAAAAAGGAAAATAAGCAGCAAAGTCACATTTTACAATCCACTTGAAGTGATATTGATCAAATAATAACCCTCACTTAAATTGCAAATCTCTGTAAATAAAAAATTTTTGCCAGAAAATTATAAATTGTATTAAAAGTTAATATTAACTGAAAATTATCCATGCAACTGATATATAGTTGTATTAAGCCAATACTATAACTGTATTTAAATTTTTATTAGCATGTTATAAAAATACAATGCCAATGGCTGTGTCACATACAGGCAATTTGCAACACGACAAATGAACATCAAATACCAGTGAAGTGATTCACAGCACACAAAACCATTCATAAATGTGATTAATGAACAAATCATCTACATAAACCAGTGTTAAGGGCCGGCTCGATCCATATGTTCAGTGTGGGAGAGATATGGATTTCAATGTAAAATTGAAAGTCGCTTTACGCGTTCAGTTTTCATGATTTAACTTTCAAACAAGAATTGTAATACAGATTTTGAAGACGACTAACTCGCTAAAAGACGAAAAAACTATTTTCGTTATAAAAAATGTATTAAATCGATAGTTTAGATATTAAAATCGCTGCACGTTTCAGGCTATGTAGTTTATTGGGTTAAATATTATATAGCGAATTCCGTTACGATTAAACACGTAAATAAGTCCGCGGTAGCGCAACTGTATCTCGTCTAGGAAAAGCGTGAGAGGTATTTGCGTAAATGAAAAATTAGCGAAGTAATGGGACGTGTACTAAGTGGTGCGCGCGCATCCAGAGGGGAGTGGGGAAGCGGAGCAGGCGTGCATAGTTGCCACGTCTGTTATCATCCTGAGGAGCGGCCTAGAGAAGTATCTGCGCGGACTCATCTGTAATCTGAACTAAACTACAAGGAAGTCTGCGGCCACATGTGAATGTTGTCGGTGCGATAGTGTAACATAAAACGATCCACAATGGGAAGAGTGAAGTGTAAAAACAAACTAATGCCATTATATAGCCGACGGAGGTCTGTCAAAAGGAAAATACAGAATGTTCATGTATAGGTCATTCGGAATAAAGTGAGCACTAAAGATTTTCCTTTGAAAAAAATCACTAGCCGTTGCTGCATATAATTCAACATTGACAACAGTTACATTACTGCTTATACAGTTGGCAGCGAATTATCGCACGTAGTTCCGTGTATTTTATATTTAAATACAACATTACTGAAAGAACATCAAATGGAATCGACCTCTTCGTATTTAATATACTTTAAAATAATTATTTATGATAATATTGACATACTTACTGCCTGTATAAGTTTACTTAAACGGCGCCAGTAGAAAGTGATTTAATTCGGGCTGTTCAAATTCAACAGTCGTTAGCGAAAGGCGTCTAGCGCTACGCGCAGTGACGTAGTTAATTATTTCACTGACAGGTGGCATCAGAGTTAGGTTTTCGCCACTTAACTTGGAAGTGTTCAATGACGGTACAAGAGGAGAGCGTTGTTTTGTTTGTCCGTTGTGCAATAAATATGGGTTTCTAATAAAACACATTCAAAAGTATTAGAAGTGACTGTTTCCTCATTGGTAATATGCAAGTTGTTATGTGTTACGATCGCCAACATGAGTATCTTGATTTAGAAACAGCAATTTTTTTTTGTTTCATACACTAAGAAAATACGTTGTTTTTGTTGAGTGCGTCGTTGTTCATGGCAGTATTAACTAAACAAGTTTGAATTCTTAAATTGCGTGTGTCATTATGACGTGTTTTTTGTGGCGGTTTTGAGTTATAAATTTGATTTTCATGTGTACATATTTACGAGATATGTAACGACAATACTGCGGGTCGTATAAATAGTGTCGATGCACAGAAACCAGTATTAAAAGACGCTAACTCGCAGGTATTTATAACTAAGACTAGCTGTCCCTTTGCGGCTTCGCCCGCGTGTACTATAGAAAAGAGTAACTAACTTTTAGTTACATGTTAATTGATGGTGATACTATATTCTATATTATACTATATTCACTGTTTATCTTTAAAACATCAAATACAAACAGATTTGTCCAGTCCACTGCGCTAAGCTTACTTTAATTGCAGAACTTCTTTTTCTATTTCTCTTTATTTCTCTATAAAACAGCTGCCCGGCTGCGGCTTCCACCGCAAAACAGGTTGTCAGCGAGTCTTGAGTGTTTTCCTCGCTTTTTTTTTTCCCGCGGTCGCAAATTAAATAAAACAATCCTTGATGCGGATTATATATCATGCAAAAATTTCAGCTCGATCGGTGCAGAACTTTTGAGTTTTTGAAGCGTACACACGCCAACATAACATTTTTATATATATATAGATTACTATTGGTTATACATATTATTCAATACCCGTGTATTTAATGAGTAGATATTGTTAACATTTTCAGCCCAGTGTAATGTAGATGTAAACATTGTACAAGCCTATGTAAATTAAAGCACGTGGCAATGTTTACGTTTACATACCGCGGAAAGATATAAACTGGCAGAAAATAGATATTAATCAGAGCTTTTTTGGGTGTTCACTTTGTCCCGAATCACCTATAGCTAAATTTGCCAGGCATGCAGCATGCATTTACGTTTGTATGTATACACCGTGACAGAATGTCATCATGCCTTCAGGTAGATAAGCGTGTAATGGTTGTGGGTTTTACTATACATCTGAGATACATTAGGCCTAACCATTGAGTAAAACCTGTCTTTACTCACTGGTCTAACCACGCAGTACTGTAGAGTCTATATCTGAAATGAGTTGTGTGTTTATGTACCGAACGAGTGTTATTGGTTTTGTGTAAGACAACAAGTGCATTCATAAAGTAAATGTAGATAATAAATGTATCTATAACAAGCTATATTTCATGGGTGAGATTTTGTATTATGTTAGCCGTAATTCTCATGATACTCCGAATTGTCAGAAGAGTGACGTAGGTTTCATACTCAAGACAGTTTCATTCCGTACGTCTAATTTTAACTAAGGGAATGTTTTAAAATTCCTTTATAAGACTCTACCAGTTAGATATATATTCATCCAACGCTGTATATTTTTCCGCTAGGTATAAGAAGAAAAAGGCGCACGTATAAAAGACTCGTGGCTGTCATTTAGCTCTAGTGATTATCTGATATGCCATAACTGAACTTTGAATTACTTCCATCGATTGAGAAATTATTTAAATGAACTCCATGGCCATTTACTGGATATATACGACAAGTTTATTATTTCATTGTTATAATTACACTATTTTTGTACATAAATTGTAGAAAATTCTTTCTAGACATTAGTCAACATTAACTAACACTGTGAACTTTGCAAAATATATTCTATAAGATGTATGTATCATTATTAAAAAAATATTTGACATAGGGCCTATTACATTTACATGTCTCACCTGAAATACAAATATTTTTTACTAATGCGAAAAGGCAGACCCAAAGGTAAGGAAGTATAAAAACACAACTTCCTGGGTTTTTTTTATTTTAAAATGTGTTACATTTTTTTTGTTACGTCAAATAATTTATTTGTGACCTTGAAAATGATTACTTCCCCCCCCCCCCCCATAGATGTTCAAAATAATTTGTTACAACATCTATAGGCCTGTCACTATGAACGAATTTTATTTGAAACCAAAATATGTAGGGTTGCCGTGGTGGCTTTGATTGTTACTGTCGAGCTAAAACGAGCTGGCAGTTTGTGACCACGGTGTCTCTGATGTGTGTTGCGATTTGTGAATGCGCAACATGTCTCAAATAATTTGCTAACTTTTTTGGCCGGCAGTCCAGTATCGGCGACCGTATAGTGAGAAACATTTTAAAACAATAAAGTGGTTGTTCCATGGCATTAAACAGCATCTCTGTCCCTCTTTCCTAGTATTATGTCATTAAAAATACCTGCGTAGTTATTCGTGATAGATGCTCGGAGTTGTTAAATAGCTTTCAAATAAATGTCTATCATAAAAGTTGACACGTATTTGTTCTACATCACTGTACCAAACAAACACTACTTACCATTTAAGGAAATATAAAGTAGAAAAATAAGGAATAACTGTTATTTTTGTAGTACGATTTCGTTCTGGTTTGTATGCAGGCTGTTCACGGTTGACAGAGCATGTTTGTGGATTCTGCTATTACCACTTGGTTTAGTTTTTTTAATGATAAATAGTGTAAGAATGAGTGAATTAATAAAATATTTGAATTCCTAATTTTTTATCTTAAAAATTCGCTTGAGTAGAGCATAAATACAACTAACTATGGCAATGTTAATTTTACATGTAGACTAAGGATATGTACTATAGGCCTGTTTACAACGAGAACATAAGCGATGCTTTAAATAGTGTTCAATAAACCATGGACAGTCATTAAATTGTTAATATTTATAATTCTTAATGTCGGTATTCAATTGTGCGTTTAACGACGGAAATTGTTAAGCCACTTCT
>PNEQ01002681.1:0-30509 GCA_003012365.1 Medauroidea extradentata | reverse complement strand
AATACAACTAACTATGGCAATGTTAATTTTACATGTAGACTAAGGATATGTACTATAGGCCTGTTTACAACGAGAACATAAGCGATGCTTTAAATAGTGTTCAATAAACCATGGACAGTCATTAAATTGTTAATATTTATAATTCTTAATGTCGGTATTCAATTGTGCGTTTAACGACGGAAATTGTTAAGCCACTTCTTGTTATAACTAGGGACCCATAATTTTCGCGAAAATAATTTTGCTCCACTTTGTTTCAGTGACTTACATGCACATCTGGAGTTCTGCTTCATAACCAGTAATTAGACGTCTTAGCTGTGACGTGTCCTGGGGTTATGAAAGTAGTTTCTATTTATAAATTTGAAGGCTTTTAAACTTTCTTTGTTTCACGCCGTGATAATCGGAGAAAAGGCAGGTAAATTATTGTTTCTTGGAGCTAGGAATAATACTGCTGTATTTGTGACAGTAATGACTCAACTGACTCTAGTATAAGGCCACACACATGTTACAAAAAAAGGATTCTAATAAACTATCAACTGCAATGGAATAGGACATAATCTTAGAAGCGTCTCCATTCACTAATTAGTGTATGAAGGTTTTGTTGATCGTCTCGTAGAAAAAGCTCCACGACTCATTACAAATAAAACTACGTATTCAGCTGAGTTTTACACGAGTCTCCTGGTCACATTTAATGCTGGAAGTAGTATCAATTTTTTCGCAACGGGAATCATTTCAAAGAAGTTGTTAACGTCGCTGGATTACAACTCTTGCGTGGTCATTCGCGAGTACTGAGCCCATTCAAGACCCTGACTGGTCGGAGTTCAGGACAGACTCACAAGATGCTGTTCAAGTGTAAAATACAGCCCCGTGAAGCAGTCAAATAGCGTCTAGACTTGACTGCCCAAGCAAGAAACAAACGAAAACACATAAAAGTGTTAGCTCCTCCAGATGAAGACTATGGACAAAATGTATTGGAACCTGAAGATACCGAGGCCCTACAGCAAACATACAAGCATTTTGTCTAATCTTTTCAAGTTACTGTATAAGAATGAGACCGAACTGCTGTGCAGACACTTGCACAAAGAGAAAGTGAAAAATGGCATGATATACGACAAGGTCGTTTAACATAAAGTAATTATTGAGAGGTTTGCTAGCAGGAAGATTCCACACGTTGTTGTAGTTTTGTCAAGTGACTTCTGTACAAACCTAATATTGCAACACTTGCTTTGGAGTATGGCATCCATTCGAAGCAGACACAGTTTTGAATGTCGACAGGTGTGACATATTTGTGAATTTCGTACGTGGTCATTTTGGTGCAAGTCTAGATGGTTTCGTTACAGAGGAAAGTGCTCTGGTTGAGGTGAAATGTGCTCCTTCTGCTAAGTCACTAGGCCTAATGGAAAATACAAGACAGAAAAAGAACTTCTTTTTGTTGATGACATCCGTCAAAACATTAACACTAAAAAAAAAAAAAAAAAGACGCCCCAATGCTTTTATCAAATGCAAGGAGCGCTGAACATAACTGAGCACGAATTCTACTACTTTATAGTGATGGCAGATAAACTGTAAAGTCTTCAAAAAATAAAAAATAATAAGGACTGAAACATTTTGAAGGCAGGAAATTATTCTAAAAATTGAAGCGATTTAATATGTATTGCATGTTGGCCGAAATCGCAGAACCTAGGACTTATTTTCCCAGTTCGGAATACAATTCGTGAACCTGCATTCATAACTGTAGTACAGAAGTCAGTGTATCTTAAAAATGAAGAAGCAGAATGAGTTCCACATATAGACAGTGTAGATCATGTTAATTATACGTATCACTAAATATAATAAGGAAACATGTTTACATTTAGTTGTTTTATATATATTTTGTCATTATACTTCTGAAATTTTGTGAAATTGTTAAGTACAGTCATTATTGCATTAGTAGTCCTGTATGGATTTGTGAATTTTTATAATTTAACTGGAATAACTGGAGGTGTCTCATTTTAAACGATTCTGTATTTCTGTGTGCTTATTTCAAGAGAATCCGATGTTTCATTTCTTTACAGCAGTTTTTATATGCAACAAGGCTTCTAAGAAAATAAAAAAAAGTGGAATGACCTCCACATTGACAGTTAGTGCATTTTCTTTACGTTACGTTACTGAATATTATAAAGAAACATGTTTAAATTAAGTTCTTTGTATATATTTAACCAACTTCTGAAATTTGCTGAGCTTGCAAGAACAGTGTAAGATAATTGTAATTACTGCATTACTAGGTGTGCATGGGTTTGCACACGTGTATGATTTTATTCGAAACATTTATTTGTCTAATGATTTGCCAAGCTCGATTGACACAGTTTTCTGTGTATATGGTACATGTATTTTACGCATATTTTGTTTCTAATATGTGTGTGTTTGGTATGGCTACCATTTAGAAAGTCAACGAATAATCTTCTTAATTAACATGTGTATAAGACTAATTGTCATAACACTACCACACTACAAAATTTTATAATATTAGTTTAAATGTTTTCTGAAATATAGCATAAACTATTTAGTGAATTAGATGGTACTAGCTTTCAAAATTGCAGACCTGTGATCAAAAAATATTAAAACCTAATGCACATTACATGTTCGTTGAGCGTACCAAATTTGGTTAGAATTCATTTAATAGTTACAGAGATATACCGTATCACACAAACAATTCAAATGGCTGACATTTTGAAAGACAGTGCAAAGCGTTTTTCAAAACTATAAATGTCAGGTCCTATTATTTTATAGAGTTTGGTTGAAATCGGTGCATGTGTTCAAAATATATTTGGGGTGGGGGGAGGGGCCCATAACCAGCCACAAAACAAACACACAGACAGTACGGTAATCTTATAAGCCAATTTTTCCTTAGGAAGGCAGACTAGAAACTGTTGTCTGTTTTATTTTAATTTTAATTTTTTTTTTTTGTTCTTACCACCTGATTTTGTCATGGTACATATGCTGCACGACTTGCGAGTACCTCGCTACATTTGTGAATTTAAAGTAATAAGCTCATTTGTGGCTTGGTAACCTGTTCATGAAACAGTATTAAAATATTATGCAACATATCTAAGGTCCATGAATATTACACTCAGAAAAGTTTCGTTTATAGAATATTAAATTTTCATATTTATTCAGGTTCAAGAGGTAAGTATACAATGTTGTCGAAACTCGAGATATCAGCATATTTTTAGGGGACCATTTTCAGCAGGTTTTCGAGTAACATAATAAGAAAGGCCTTTAGTTCACAATTTTTAACAGGTAAATCAAGGAATGTGTAAAACATTTAACATTTTTGTAAGAATCTACATAATCTGTAGGCCAAGTGAATTTTTCGCAAATACTTTGTGGAACAAGTGGGTGAGCGATTGGTTTCGTCAGCTCTGCAGCTGCAGGTGTCCTTGCTTCGTTCACTGCGCGTGCTGATGTGGCAACAGCGTACAGTTATCTGCTTGCGCGCCGTCACACTATTCGTCCGAGCCGGCCACCCCTCCCTCCCTCCCCGGCCAGCCGCTTGCAACCCTATCTAGGCGACGATTTCAACAAACAACGCTCTCAGAGCCGCCCGTTAAGAAGCCTCGAGCACACAGGCCTACAATAGACTGATGGAAACCGAAAAATTATACAAACTGTGAATGCAGTTTTTCAGTTTCTTTACTTATTTTTAAGAAGAATATTATTTGAGAGCAAAGAAAGAAAAATGTAGGATTTTTGTGTTACTTATACCTACATAGAAATTTTACATTACTGATATAAAAAATATATTAAGACATGAAAAGTGTGCAACTTTAACACACAGTACCATTAAAGATCACAGATTAATTTCTAACAGACACTTGCTGCAAACAAATGCCTTTCATACATAACTACTTGTACAAGTAACACTTTATTTCTACAACTGTACATTTTATGCTTTTACACTTCTTTTTACAGAATATGGCTTCATGCAACAGCAAAATAAACCAGTAATACATACACTGGCCATTTAAGTGTCAAGTTACCACTTTTCAAAAGTTTTTTAGTAATTGTTGATGCTTAGAGGCATGCCTATATTCACTGACTCAAGTTGCAAGTCAAGCATGTACATATTACTCCACTGTCACTTCTGTGATTGGTTGAAAGCTTTTTTCAGACACTTTTGACAGCTTTGAAGTAATAAATAAGGAAATAATATATGGAGATATGAAAAGGTACTTGTATGTACCAATGGAAGTCAATGGATGATCGTCTGTGACCAGTGTGTGTATATAGAAATCTAGGCTGCTGCCAGACGAATACACAAATCATGCCTCTGCAAACACTATATAACAACTTAATAACTGTTCAATACAATGCAGAACTAAAGTTAAAGGATAAAATAATGATCATGCTCAACCATGTCCTTGTTTAACAACTGCCAAAAACTTTGACATCCATCTAAAGCAGTCAGATTTTTAGTAGGACAAAATATACTTCGCAAGAACACACAAATGTGAGGTTTAAAAAATTCACCATTGGAAAATCTGGCATGAAAAGACTATGAAACAAGGGCAAAAAAAAGTATAATTGCTGTGTAGTTATCTGCACACTTTATTCTGAAACGTAAAAAGTCAGTGAGTGAGAGATTTTGGTCAGCACTTAACATTGAGGTCTTCAGCGTTAATGAGGGGTGACATGAGGTGAGTATGGAACATTGCTGGAATGAATGGGCAGGAGAAATGGGAGATCCCAGAGAAAACCTGCCGACCAACGACATCGTCCGGCACGATTCCCACATGCGAAAATCCGGAGACCGACCCTGCCAGGAATCGAGCTAGGATCAGAGGTCCGACCCCTCAAACACCACGACCCCCTGAATTGTAAAAAGACATGATGCACTATTGTTATGGAAAATATGACGCAACATATGAGACACGCCACATGACCGCCACCATAATTAATTCGACCAACAGCCATAAACGCCATATTTACTCAAAACTATGTCTTGCGACTACTCTTTCTTCTTGCCATCACATCACGATGACAATAAAATAGCTTTCACTAAGCTTTCATCATTGTACCAGTTTTTATGTAGAAAAGCAGAAATGTAGATATTGTGCCTTCGTAGAAACTAGAGAGCAGGTACACGGCAAGCGTCTGGGCCTTCTTGCCCCCACCCGCGCTCAAGTTACTCCCCTAACTGTTGAATGAGAGGAGAGGAAAGCCAGCCTGTAGCCTTTGAGAGGTGAACGCAAAATAGTAAATTAATTCAGATAACTTACAAGAAATGTTATCATTGAAGGAAAACATTTAGTGTAATTGTCTGCATATAGCTGAAAGAGATGAAACAACTGTATAATTAATATGGCAATAACAAGAAGTTGCTGTCCTCAAGGAGCGGGGTCATCTGTCAAAAGCTAGCTCCTGATTGGCCCAACTGAATCAAAGCCTGCAGGACAAGTGGAGGGGATTTTGGTGCCAATCAGGAGCTAAGCATGAGTCCGGTAACTGTTTTAGGTAGACGTTGGCAAGCCGCACAGACAAGAGGGCGGAATGCCACTGTCGGGAGTCAGTTTAGGCATCGAGGCGCCTTGGAGTAGAGAGGCAGACGTCTAAGAGCCGGGTAGTACGGCGGGCCGGAGTACCACTGTCGGCGAACCGTGGAGTAAGGTGGGTTGGAATGTCATCATCAGGGGTCGTTTAAGGCATTGCGGCACTGTTGAGAAGAGATATTGTTCAGCTGCGAAGTACAGCAGGCACGGACACCTATAGTTATGATTCAAAAAGAAATTATTGAAAAACGTCGCTATTTGCTGGGTAATCAGATGACGACGACGCAGCTTACGTAACCTTCGACGTTGAGTTTAGTGGACGTAAAATCCTTAAGAGTCACACTGTAGTAACCAAATATTAGAAAAAATTGGTAAGAAAGACTTCCACATTCATTAAAGATATGGTATCGCCCTTACTAACAGCTAACAACATGCGACACTAGTACACACTAGCAGCTAACAATGTATACAAACGTTCACATCATTTATAGGTTGTCTAAAGCATAAAACACAAACGTTTCTTTGTTTACAAGTGTATGATTGTACATTCTTACGTTGGCAATGTATGTGTGATATGTTTACCTTAATTTGGAAATATGAGCTTAGCTCAATTCATGGAAGTAGCGTGTCTCTACCTAGGTACTCGTTTTGTGTACTTGACTACACTTTCAATATTCATGTTATTTTTCCTGATAACTTAAACTTAAAAAAAAAAAATTATATTAATTGATTAGTGTACATATTTTAACTACGTACTTACATAAACGAAAATCCAGCTAAAATATGAGACTAGAACGTGGGGTAGTTACTGGGACTCACCACTGTTGGATGCAGGGCAGACAGTAGCTATGAGCGCATGATAGCATCACCTCCGGCTTGCGCTCCAGACAGATGCAACACTCAGTCAGCTTGTCTCCTTCTACTTCTGCCATTTCCTGTAGGAGCGCTGCAGCTGAGAACACCACTGGTCTGGCACTGGCCCCTTCCGTCCCAGCAGCTGTGTCTCCATGCGTGGGGCTACCATCCGTACTCCCGCTTTGTCTTGCTGCTTGCAGCTGTGACTGGATCGTCTTGGACACCTGCATGGATGTCGCATGGCACTGTGGTAAAACACTCACCTTACCTTTGGAAGAGCTCCAAGTCCGTCCATCCTGACACTAGTTTTTTTCAAAATCACTTTTGGCCAATGCTACGATAGCTCCAAATCATAATCCACTGATATACTCCCTTTCCACTTTTCTCTCACGCCAATGCCTTGAAGATATTTCGGAGCATATAAAAACCCAATCTTCGCTGACTTGACAGTAAATCTCATCCAACTGCAAACTGTGTATGCTGTGGCTAAATATCACAGTTCAATTCAAATTGCAACAGTCTTATGGCTATAAATATACAAATGTGAGATGCTTTTTATTAGAAAAAGTTCTGCGAGCCAATGCACGACACTAAAGAGACGTGTAAATACACACTCAGAAACTTTAGAATCTACATTCCACAAATAAACTTCTACTACATGGCAAACTAAAATAAAAATTTGCCTGACTTATGCAGCTTTACACAGATGAATAGCTGGTTTCTTGTAGGAATAATAATTTTTACTGTTGCAGAGCACTAACACACAATTCTTGAAATTGTATAGGTGCTATTTTAAAAAATTTATGTTCTTATGAACATAATGCTTAGTCAGTTTTTGTATTTTCAATTTACTCAACTGCCAACATATCAAACTCCTTTTATTTTGAGTTAGGTTAACACATGCAGATTATTAATGACTACCGTTTTACATATATCAACTGCTTGGAACCGTAATTGTAAAACTCAGACCAATCTGGTAATGTTAAAACTGATTGAAATACAAGATGCTAATAACTGTTACCTACAACGCGAATTTTATATTATGTACCTCCTAATATGGAAAATTCCATATAACTTGAGGTCAACTCATGCAAACTATTTAATTAAAAGGAAACACTTGCCACCATCTTGGATTAACTGAATGTTGACAATGACTTTTGAATGTTGACAATGACTTTTGTACAAATTTGTTGTAGGACATTTAGAATTAAAAGAGGCATATAACACTATGTACTTAAATTAGATACATACTAGGCTATATTAACCTTTAATTAACTTGGTTTGAGAGATTGACGGAATTTTTTTTTAATTTTGACTTTCAGCAATCAACAAGCTAAGATAATGAAGAAATCCTATTGATATTATATTTAAATTTTCAACAGAATCATATTTTACAGTTATCGTAGCCTAATGTACAAACATTTTTCTGAAGAAAAAAATTTTACAGTAAAACTTAATTACATTATGACAGC
Organism: Medauroidea extradentata; assembly: GCA_003012365.1. Classification (NCBI taxonomy): domain Eukaryota; kingdom Metazoa; phylum Arthropoda; class Insecta; order Phasmatodea; family Phasmatidae; genus Medauroidea; species Medauroidea extradentata. Next base: position 22,657 of record PNEQ01002681.1, on the reverse strand, counting down.
ACACAACAACGTGAATACAATTATTTGGTTGTTCACTCTACTGCACTAAGCAGGTAGACAGTCATTAATCCTGTAATGTTCACTCTTTACAGATGACACCTACCAAGTGCTTCAAATGTGTTACTGTACAGGATGTTGGTAAATGTGTTTTTTAAATAAACTATTCCACATGTGTCCATTGTGACCATTTAGCCCATTTACGGAAAGAAGAGACACTTCCAACAAGGGCGCAGGGACCTATGCGGGGACAGGGGAGGGCTGAAGGAGCTGCTACCACCCAAATCAACCAGTTTTTTAAGGTTAAGAGAAAGCATTCACAAAAGTAAAAAAAGAAAATTACTAACCAAACAAAATTATATATTTAAAAATATTACAATTTCCACCTGGTGTATATTCATTGCCCATGTTAAAAAAAAAGCATAAATAGTCCCATTTTGCACATAAAAATCAAAACTTCCCCTGCGGAAGACAGACACTGCACTTTTAACTCACTGTGTCAGCAAAATTATTTTATATGGAAACAATTACATTTATTTGGGTGAGCATATTGTTTAGGGGATGTTGGCACCCCTGTGTTAATTATCACTTTATCCAGAGCACCAGGTGTATGTATATTAAATTGTAAAATCAATATTTTATTAAAAATTTTAAAATCTTAATTTTTTTAATGTATTTTAATGGTTCTTATGGCCTGCAAATAACTTATTCTACGCAACATATTTTACTACGGAAGTTCCCCATAAACATTCATTAAGTTGATATTCAGTACAATGTTCAGCTCCCGCCCCAAAAAACAACTGGGTGTATGTCCCTGTGAGGAAGGAATATCACTGTTAAAGACACCTTGCTAATTAAAAACAAACAGTTTTGAAGCCCTTTAACTTAGCTAGAAACTACATTTTCAAACTACCATACTTCAAAATGTACATACTGGATGTATGTGAAACTCAGATAGAAATGTGCACTGAGCTTTGGTACAGACGTTCCACCAATACCATCCCGTGTTCAAGTGTGAAGAAGTCGTAATTTTATATTTTTATGAAATAGTGTTAGTTTCGTCGACAATACTTGTGAGTACAATTTCCTCTTACAAAACCATTTTGGCTCCCATAGTTTCCTTGTAATAGTGTGTCAAAGTCGAAATTTGCATGTTACGTTGCCATGCAAATGGTGAAAAAAAATTGACTTACATATATTAAATACCTAATTAAAGCTGGATTCACAACCACCACTTAGCGTATGCGTGTACGTACGTGTAAAAGTAGAAACCCAGATTGTACTCGCTAGCATTCACATCCTCGTGTAGTGTGCATACTACGTAGTAGAGTTGATCAACTTTCTATTTCGTACGTATGTACACTAAGTGGTGGTTGTGAATGCAGCACGTGTACACCTAAGATTCAATTAAATATTAATTTATATTGAGAAATCATTTATCTTGTTGTCATAAATTATTAAATTCGCAACGTAAAAAAATTACGATAATCCATTTCGACATTTTGTAATGAAATAAATATTTTCTGTGCATGTGTAAATTAAATTTTGTTGTGAATCCAATCTCTAATACTTAACTACGTGCGTGTATTCGTACATACGTTAAATGTGGTTGTGAATCCGGCTTAATGGTTAACAAACATCTCATGAGCTATGTAAAGAACATTAAAAAACTCACAATGTAATATTTTAATTTTAAAAAAAATTGCAAAAGCACATTAAAAAAAGAGGCCAATTCAGCAAGTTTTTAAAAATACAAATATTGTTCACTAGGAATTTTTTTAATGTTTACATTGATCATAGCATGTTATTTCACTGTGAATTATCTCACTGAAGTATGTCAATTGGTTTTCAATATTTGCATGGCAGTATAACATGCAAATTTTTACTTCATGACAGACTGTATTGCGAAAACTATGCAATAAAAAATTGTTTTGTAAACTTTAGTCACAAGTATAGCCTTCAAAACAAACCCTACTTCTAAAAATATAAAATTACAATTACATCATTCATGAACACCCTAAAATTCCCATAGTTATAATTTACCTGACAGAATATTGCATGTTCGCGCAGCACTTGGCTCATTATGGCAATACTGCATTTGATGGATGCTTCAAGGTCACCTTTACACATCCATTACTTCTGCGACTGTAACGTGCATGTAGGCAACTCTCAAAGTCTTATGTATAATTGTAAATACTCACGCGAAGGTATTCATTGAGATTAAGCAGCCGAAAGGACTCCACAACTCTCGTGTCCGGGTCAACCTTCACACATGCTATCTTCACTGTGCCTTTCCACAAAACGCTAGCGTCCGTGCCTTTCTTCACTGCAAACACCAGCTGCTTGCCATCTGCGTTGATGCACTGCCGAGTCCTGCCAGCACAACAAATTATATTAGTTAATAGAAATTTACTTCCCCTCCTTCACATAAATCCTAACAGAAGACGAAACAAACCTAGGCTTTTCGTACCTGATATCCTGACAGCATTAATACACAGTGGTGTTTTAAGAACAACACAAAGTTTCTTACAATGAGGAAAAAAATGTTTAGTTCATTTGTACTGTACTATAATCATAACACAAAAAAAAAATTTTTACAAATGCATAAAATTTATGTACGCTATGCTATTAACATTTTTCGAATCCGGTAGATCTGTCTGACGTAGGCTATGTACTTTGGAGCGGCAAGCATTTTAATAATGTTACATAAAATGGAGAATCGGTCATTTTGGGAAGAAGAAAAACTTTGTAGGACCACGTATATGCTCAGCCTTCTGCAGCTTAAATATCTTGTAAAAATTAAAAACCATAGTTCAATATTTTTAAAGCAGTTTTTTAGTCAGCGAAGATATTGATTTCAATGACTTAAAATTGCTTGAACTTCAGATGGAGTTGTTTCGCGTGTTAGAGGCTCGCAAGCGAAAGAGCAGTAAGAGCTAGTCTGACATGTGTGCCTAATGCCACATCGCTCCTACTGGCAAGGCTGTAAACTGGCAGGCAGCATTTTAGTTATACTGCTGGAACTATGGGACTGTAAGGTGGCCGCCTAACCCACACTTTAAATGCGTCGCAACATGTTTGTAAACAGGTTTTTCGTCCGAAAATATTCCACGTGTGCCCGTTGTGCCAATGTACAAAAAGAAAACAAAACTTCAGGCAAGGACGGAACCTCATTGTTAAGACGATACGATCATTAAAAACATTGTTTCTAAGCCCTCCAACATGGCTAAAAATTGCCTTTTCAGACTGCCGTACTACAAAATGTACTAGTCGGATGTATGTGAAACTCAAATTGTGACCTGCACTGAACTTAGTTGCAGACTTTCCACCAATAAAATTATATGGTCACTGCTTAGTGTCCCATAGTAAAAACCGTTCGGCGGGAACCTTGCACGCTAATTCAGCGCTTTGCTTGTTGAGGTAACGCAGCATTTGATACGCGCTTCAAGGTCGACCTTACTGCTCTATAGCTTTTGAGCCTCTCATGCGCGGGTAGGCGGTGCTCTTAAGAGGTGAACCTAGTAACTTATTCCTGGAAAGTCTACACCAATGTTCATTGTTGACCCCTTCATTCATTCCTTAACCATCCGAGCAGTAGAGTTTGTGATATAGATGTGAAAAAAATACAGTTTTATTACCCATGTTTTAGAGCTTAGAAATAGTATGTCCAATGCATGTGATATTTTAAAAACACTATAAAATGGAGAGAATACACCAGTACGAATAGAAACATAATTTCTGAGCTAGATTTTCAATATAAACTAATAGTGTTTTTGACAGACAAATTAAAACCATTTACACGTGTTTTTGCAGTGATAGCTGTGCATATTCAGGGAGAATTTTACGGTGTGCAGTACAAATGATACTTGCAAGTAAAAGTGCTTCACGATGTGCTAGTGGCGTAAGTAGTGTGTGTTTTATAGATTTTTTTTAATTTGGAACTCTCGTGGATGATAATTATTAGTTGAATTTCCTTGATTGAGACACATGAGCGAATACGTTATGCATACAATGTGTGTGGAGAGATGTCCATGAATGTACCGCGACAAAAGGGGACAAATGCATCATTTACTGATCGTGGCGATGGATTTGCAACCGCCATCGAGTTGAGTAAGTAAAAAATTTTTGTTTCAGACATTTCTCTTGTTATTTTAGTAAAACAAGCGTGCACCATGTGTGTTTGGTATCATAAGGGTTGTGAACGATAATTATTATGTTTTAGTTATGATAATAGCTGCCTAACATGCATACAATATGTATGAACTATTTACCGGTATTTTTTTTTGTAGCTTTGTGAGACTTCTATTGGCGTTATGTGTTTCAATTGGGCGTAGAATGAATATTGAAGACGTGTAACAACGGTACATCATGCGTACAACGTGAATTGAAAATGCAATGTATTTTGTCCACGTGTATTTCAGTTAAAAATATTTTTAATGTGGAATACTAGTAAATTAAGTGCAATAGGTAAATTGCGTGCATTTACCATGGTATTTGTTTTCTACACTTTCAATTCGTGCTAGAACGAGTTAAAATAGCTTTTGTTATTGCATATTATGTGTTTATTATTTATATTTTGAATTCGAGATTTCCCAGATTTTAACATCCCTTTACCCCTATAGATTTTTTATAATACAGTTTATTACTGGCTGCTATTTATTTCAGTCATATTTCACTAAAATTAATCATAAATAGTACAGTTCAGCCGTTTATTATTAATTTACGTATTTTTAACCCACAATTTCCCTGATCTTCATAGCCCTCCCCACTAGCAATTTGGTAGAATATAAGCATGATTATTAATCGTGACTACTGATTTATGTTATTACTCATTGTAATTAATCGCAAACAGTATGTTTTTGCAATTTTTAGTTAGTTTTCACATCAGTAGCTAAACTTCATATTTACCTTAACTTATCATGCATAAAGTCTAAGAAATATTACAACTTAATTTTGCCCCTAGTAGGCCTACCGTTGAACTGGGCACATGTTAGTGCCTAGTAGGCATAAATAACTAGACCTCAGTTTGACAATTTGCCCCATGCTGATATAATTTATTCATATCAAAGATACTGCACATCTTTCCACACCAACGAGCACAACAGCACAGAGGTGATACCTATTTCTACAAATAAAATATTTGTTGCCTTACCATTCTGCAACATTGCAACAAGTACTAAGTAAGTCTTAACATTAATTACAATTGAAAGTGCGGTTAACGTAACTGCAACACAACTAACCTTCCATATCACATCACAATGATCACGACTGCTTGTGTCATAATGTGCGACACGAATGCAAAAACAGTAATCGTTTTTACCCAGCCTGAGAGTGTGCTTTATAATCAGTTCTGTACGTAGCCTACAGGCCTTTATGACAGTTTGAATATCCTATAACACGTGTGGCGAACGATCGTAAACAAAGAATGTATAAATAAATAAAATAATTTAGTTAACAGACATTGTATGACATAAACAAGAAACACAGGACAGAAAAGTACGTCTGCATGCACACAACTTACAACTTATTAAGCTCCCTTAAAGATTTCTGAAATTCTTCATAACTGAGACCGGCAACTTCCGTCAAACATCTCGTCTGTCGAGCAACTTCTTGTAAATATCCTACAGTATTTGGAATGTTGCCGTCTACGCTAGCCGACTGTCCCATGTTTATTTTGGTTCGATCAGATGTTAATAAACGCTGCCATTTTAAATCATGGCTGCCACACCCTCACAAATTATCTAAAAAAATATTTCCTGCATGAGAAATTCTTACGATGCCGCTCGGAACACGGTTTGTTGCGTTGCAGATGTATTTTAAAATGTCAATCAAACAAAATCGCACTTCGCGCTGTAAATCTTTAAGGCAACGGATCCCAATGTATGCTATTTTAGTAAGTTTAATTATTTAAAACTCTGAAATCGGGCAGATATCGCAAAACCGTTACATAGAAATGTTAGAAATTGTTTGCACTATAAAGCCTAAATTTTTTTAAAATATAAGTTTCTGTAATTTTCACAAGTTATTAAATTGAATTATGTAAATAACTAACAAAAATTATAAAAGGTAATGTTTTGAAAAAATGTTGGCTACTTAGGAAATACAATTTCCAACATTTCTATGTAAGGGTTTTGCGATATTGTTCCTTTTCAGGAATTAAAAAAAAAAAGAAAAGAAACTCGTAAAAATAGCATAACTAGTAACCCGAGGCCTTAAATTCAAATTTATAAGAAACAAGAAACCGAAATATATTTTTTGAGGGCGGGGGGGGGGGGCTGCAGCTTAAGGGCCGATTGCACGGTCATAGGTTTAGTTCAGTTTAGTTAATTGCATCCTTGGATCTTTTTTGTGTACATTTTTGCACAAAGATATCGGACAAGTCATTTACAATATTCAATCAAGTGAATAAATGACAAAATATATACATTTAAAATCAGACACTAATAGAGCGAAATTCAACATTATTCTTGTCAGTTCCGGCTCGTGATCATTCACATCAGCATTTTCCATAGCCTGCAAAAAAAGCAAGAGAAGAAACAGAATCGTAACTCAGAACAAATATCTTAAATAAGTGTCTACACAGTCACAGATCCACTCAAATACTCATCGACTCAGTAAAAAGCATTAGAGATTAAGAAATTTTTAAGGAGTTACTTGAATATTTTTGTGTTAGATAAACAGGCATCTTGCAGACGCCTGGGGAGTTTGTTAAACAACTTGCAAGCATTGTAAGAAGGACCTTTTTGCTGTAAGTTGACAGAAGACATGTGTAAAAGGTTTTGACTTCTAGGGTTATGTTGACGAAAGTATTCATTCGTGTGGAACAACTTCTAATTTTTGGAGATTAATGTCAGCAATGAGTAAATATATTAAGGTCATTACTTTGGAAAATTTAAAAAGGGGTCTACAGGATTCGGTCTGTTTTCTCGCATGTATTATTCTTACAGCTCTCTTCTACATACCGGTACTAAAAACTTTTGCTACGTTTCCGTGTCGGATTCAAATCTATCTGAAACCACTTTCGGGATTGAGAATGGTCATGTAAACGGGATCCAAATCGATTTGAGCCTCAAGGTCGTTCCAGCAAAAATTGGGATCGAATCGGATTGAGTTCGATTTGAAATGACATGTAAACACAGATCGTATTGAAAGTGTATCGGGATGAATTTCACACTCTGTCGGCATCTGTTTACAAATAATAGTCCTAATAATGACGCATGTACCGGTAAACAGAAATATTTGGACAACGGAAGAGATGTTGACGCTTATTAAAATATTCAGGGAAAAATAAATTCATCGTTTGTTGATGGTAAACGGACGATAAATGCTGTTTCTCTTACCCGCTCCATTCGTTCTTGCTCCTATTTTTGCATTAAATTATATATAGTGAACATTAATTGCCAAATTACTACGACTATCAGTAATTTTCTTTTGTCCATTGTAGCGTGTCGGTTATTTGTCTGATATTTTCTCAACATAAACAGTTAACACCATATGTTTACTGTTGATTTATGACATGACTGCCAACTCACTTGCTGCAACGAAATATTTACAACCACACATTTCAACTAACAGATCCAAATCGATTTCAGTTCGAATTGGCATTTTGCATGTAAACAGTGACGTGTGCCGACGGCCCACGATCCTAGCGACCGTTCGTGCCCAATGTTATGCACAACACAACATTGGTCAGCACCATCAGCACTCATGGAAACTACGGAACGCACCTCGACTAGCCCCGGAACAATGGAAGTCAAGAGAGCGAGTAGGTTAATTCAACCACGTGGCCAGAGCAGTGAAACAAAGGAAATTATTCAGACACGCAAAATCCAACCAAACAAAACTACCACACAACACCCCAGCATATCAGTGACTCGAGGCATTGGTTGTTTCACAAAGCATCACCGCGTTTGGCAGTATCAAGGGCGAGGATGCCGGAGCACATGTCCCAAAATTAGGAGTGCGAGAAGGTATCCAAAAGATCCAAGTATGTCAGGACACATAAAATACATTCCGAAGTTCATAACCACCACGGTGCAACGTCATGAGTGAGAATAAAAAGTGCTAATTATTCCGCTACACGACTCCAAAACACGGAGCGCAGCCCAGAGTGACAACCTAACAGACATAATGGCGACGGAATGCGCGCCAAACGAATTAAAACAAATTTAATTTCAGTGTTAATACTAAGCGAGCCATGTACAGAAATATGATTGTTTTTCCTATTCATGCCAACTCGGAATAAGAAAGACAGTTTAACAAGCTAACCTGAGCGGGAGGCATTAATAAATAATTTCCCTAAGTGTCAACAAATTTATGTTTCTCAGTAATAACCAGTATGTTAATGTATTGTAGTGTTCAGAATTGTATCGTGTGATTTTTCTTTCAAGGGTTTTGATGTATTGGTTTATGTACACTGTTGCGTAAAGCGGTCACGAGGGTCATGTTGGCGTGCACCACCACTAGCTAGCGCAGGTGACCGCCATCATGATTTAGTCTTGTTCCGGGTGTGAGGAGGGTTGCCACGCTCAATGCGGCTCCTCGACCTTCAACTCTCTTGTGCTGGACATTTAGTTACAATAGTCAGTTTAGTTTTCATTTGATCAATTAACATACGTTTCGTACATCGAGGAGTAGTGCCACCCCCCATCCCTGCAAGCACATTTCGCCCAGGGGTATAATCTTATACAAGTAATTATTTTCCACAGTCGTGTACGCGAGTGCGCACCGAGTAGCTTCAGCCGACCACAGGCTTTGTGTGTGGGACCGCTTAGCGTACAGGAGTACAAACATTTGTGTGGACCAGTATCACAATAAATCGCAGTGACGATTATTCTGCGAGTGTTATTGGCCATGGCCACTTCTTGGTCCTTCACGAGCTAGTCTCCCCAACCAGTCATTCACAGGACCAACAAACCACTCATCTCTGGCCTCACCAAGAGCACGTCAACGGGTATAGACTCAATACTGATTCAATCCTCGATTCGATTTCAATCCCACATGGAAATGGTGTAATTATTTGTGTCAGAGGAGTTACCCCAAAACATGATTCCATAATTCATAATAGAGTGGAAATATGCAAAGTATATACCGGTAGTTAACACCGAATCTTTGTTTAGTATACCTGATAAACTATGCAGAGCGAAACTTGCAGAGCTCAGTATTGGAATGATATGTTCACTATGTTGATGCGAGCGGGGGTTGCGGTGAAGGGATGAATGTTGCAATATCTACGGTAAAATTATACGCGACCTGTCCTGCATGACAGAGGCGTGCGGAGGGCAGGCTGCCATATAGTGCCAGCTTGTCAAGGAGGACTAGGACTCTGAGATCACGGGTCGTGCACGGCGTTAGCTGGTTTTATTCCCTCCCACTCAGTGTATAGATACACAGTGAACTCTTTAGGCATTCCCCACGCCTCGATGCACACACAAGACAATCGCCAGGGATATTGAGCACCTGGATGCCCACTCACACAATAAAAAACACTAGGGGATTGGCGGATTTTCAGGATTCCGTAACCTTAAGGCCATGAAGTGGCTAGCTAATAAATAACACACGTACTTACTGAAGTGGTTATTATTGAGGAATCACCTTACATCCATACACATATCACTATTGAGGTGGCTGAAGCGGACCCGAACCTATGCCCATCTGGTGGGTGAAACTGCATGGCAAAAACAGCCATTTGGGCTGAAGGAAAAATTAAATAAAGCTAAACCCCTAGGCGTCACGAGTTGTAGGGGTAGATGAGGTAACTCCAGGCACGTAAAAAGTTATAGATACGAAAATTAATTATTGATACACTATGATAGGTTGACGAAGACTTGCTCATGGCCTGAGCGACACAGAGTCGACCTCCTCCTTACATCGCTAACCGCCAACTGCCGAGCCCGCGGCAGTGCACCTACCTGCATGTTCCAGCAACGCGCTCAACATTACACAAAAACCCTTAAACAACATAAATCAAAAAGAGGATAGTTTTTAAATGCAAATTCTTGATGATTAGAGTCCCAAATAGTATTAGGGAATGTTTCTATATTCATTTGCAGAAATGCAGTTTGCGGGTATCCAGAGATTTATGTTACGTTACATTGCGGTAATGTGTAGGATAGATCTTGAATTTTTAGGAAGAAACGGAAAACACTTGGAAACACTTAACAAAATTCTTATATTTAAATTCACTTTAAAATAACTTGCAGGATTTTATGTGGCATGGCAGGCCGCATGGTAGACTCCACGTTGCCGGGATGGCACAGGGGCGTTTCTGCGAAATTTGAGGTTAAACCTGACAAATGATAATTAAAAAATATTTAAGTGAGAAACAAGGTTACCCTTGGCCTTTTAACTTCACTCAGCAAAAATGGGTGTGATCCACATTTCCGCACTTTGCACGTAAGTGGCAACATGACACTCGCCACATAAACAGTTGTTTACTGGCGTTAATACGTACGGCGCACTTTCCCTACATCTGCTGAGGGTGTCTTAGAACCGACGCACATATTGGCACCACTGGGCATCATGGGGGCTGCATCTAGGTGCCACTACCTCTTAGCACCACGTGGCCGGGTGCGTTCCATTATGCAGGTGCGGAACTGCCCGCCTCAGCTGTTCCAGCTGGTAGGCGCAGTGCGCACGACGGGCTTCAGCTGAGGGGATACAGAACGGTTCGCGTCACATGCACACAATAGGTGTATTTTAGCGGCTGAATTGTTCACAAGCTGGTAGTAAGAATTTGGGGAAACTGTTGGCATTTACAATAAATCGATGATGCAAAAATTCAGTAAACAGAAATGACTGCCGCCATGGAGTCTTTAAAATATGTTGTTGCCAATTCCGTATCTGGCATATAATTGGACTGTACAAGGCAAAACACCTCTTCACGAACATGTATGTTGGAAAATGGACTAATGCCACTTTTCTTTACATTTACCACATTAATAATTGTGGAAGAAAATTGAATTATGCAGCTGCTTAAAATAAAAAGTTAATATTGTATAATTTTATTTCAGAATAACTTAAATCTCGTTCATATTGCACCTAAATACAGTTTGTTTTGATTTCAGATTCATTCGAGATCAAAAAAAGAAATAGTATAGTAAAGGTAAACATCCTGTGGCCAAACCCTGTAACCTACCTCCTGTCTCGGATGCCAGAAATGTGCACATACCCTCAACCTGTTTCCAGCATGTTTGCAATCACTGCTGTAAACAGTAGTGCAACAATTGTCTGTTCCCAGAATCCGCTACCAATTCAACCACTGAAATATGACTAATCACAACCTGGTACACTGTGTATGCATACATAAAAGATTTATCAATTTTATACTTTGTACTCTACGTACATCAAGTGGTGGTTCTGAATCCATTGTAAAAGTAACCGTAAGAACGGGAAACTAAATGTAATTTTAATAATATTTTTTTCAAGTAATTACTCTTTTTGTCTTAAATTACGCCATATGTTTCGTTACAAACATTTCACAATTTACAGCTGACATTTTGCAATAACAAACAACCACTTTTGAGCACTTCAAAATTATTTCAATCACATAAACCTTGTGTAAGTAGTGTCTACATATGTATGTTTCTTTTCCTATGGGACTTTGAGCAGTGACCAAATTAGTTTATTAGTGGGCAGTACTGTTGAAAGTGTAACAGAGTGGTTTCTATAGTTTTTTTTTTTTTTTCGAAACTGGTTGTTACTTTTCCATACAGCAGTCTGGAAAATATATTTTTAGCCATTTTTAGGGGCCCGAAAATAATGTATCTAATAAAATGTCGAATTTTAAAACTGTAGTGACAGTTTGAAATTTGTGTTCTTTTTGTAGCCATACATTAGAAATGTGCGTCGAATAGTTTCGTCAAAAAAAGAATAGTCGTAACTCGCTGCAACACATTCATTTGAAGCGTAGGCAGGGAGGCTGCTTAAGCCAGATTCACAACCACACTTAAGCTTGATTCATAACAAACAATTAACATAGGTCTACTATGAGTGTAAGGGCCGAGGCAGCCATACTGCCTCCGCATATCGGAACACACCAGGCGGCATGTTTTCCACGAGATAGCGGCGTCCGGATGCCACCCACGTGGCACAGTGTGGTGTAGTATGTTACTTAGCCCACAAGAACACCCATTTCATGGTAGGAATGTGCCCCACTAACCAAGAATGACATTATTCACCCTTCTGCAAATGTTGCTCATTTTGGTACATCCAGTGAAATTAAGTTAACGAGGTCACCCTGCCACGTGGCATTGTTGATGAAAGGCCAGGGGTAATCTTGTTTACACTCAAAGTCTTTTTAATTAAGATTTGTCTTGTTTGACCCCAATCACCGTAGAAACACCCCTAAGCCCTGCGGCAAGAATGGCATCGCCCACTCAGCCAACTTTACTGCATGGCTTTTTATTATTATTTTTTAATCTTTTGAATTTTATGAACGTTAGCTTCAGTAGTGGGTATTCTTATTAATAGTTTTTCATTTAAATGACCATTATCTTATTTATTGAATATGTTTCTATGAAATTGTGGAAAATATGTCAAACTGAACATTAAATTTTCCCTAAGGAAAATTTTAACCCTACGGGAGTAACTTTGCATTGCTCAATATGAATTTTTTTTTTTTTTATTTCTGAGGTAATTTTGTGAAGGAATAGGTAGTTGGGAGTCGAGTGTTTAAAAACTACATTTGTTTTTTGGTTAAAATTTTTAGAGAAACAGCAAAACCTAACATTTCGAGTGAAGTAAAGTTACTTTGCCAGGTCAAAACAATCCTTACTTAATGGACCTCAAACGTGATACAGTAAAATTTTATCACATACCCTTTAATCTTAATATTTAAAAAGTTGCTGAAATCGCTAAAGCAAATGATTTCATGCGATTTTATTTGAGTTGTTGGGCTTGGTGAGTTTTCAGAGGTAGAGCCGATGAGGTCTTGTAAAGTTTCTTATGTAATGTGTTTGGTGATTGGGCCTGAGTTGTGAAATGTCACTCAAAGAACTCACTAATCTTGGTTACTAGAATTGTGTGAGTAAGACTGCTAAATTAGGTAGTGGTAGAACATTTTCAACCTATAGACATATGCGCAAGTTTTTTCAACAAAGTCGAACGTTGTATTGTAAATTTAACTGACACCGTCAAACCATCAATTAGGCCTATTAGCATATAAACTAAGATAATGTCCTCATCCACTCAACAATGCCCAACCCAAACCGATTAGACCTATAAACATACATTCTTAAGAGTATCTTCCCCTAAATCTGTAGCTGCTAAGAAATGATTTACCTATTTACAGTATTTCTTAAGATATTCTACTATTTAAGTTGAATGGAAAGTTAAGGTGTCAAGCGATCGACTGGAACATCCAATCATCAAAGAAATCTAAACTACTGATCTTATTTCCATGAAATTTTTTTGCCGTGCAGATATTTTATTAGCGAACGTCTATTTATATAGCACTTGACGGTAATATGCTTTGCTTTCGAGTAAACAATAAAAATTGATTTTTAGACAAATAAGAGATAAAAACCAAAAAATCCATCATAATTTAAAACTGTAAGTTATATTATTAATCGACTTAAAAAAAACTCGTATTTTGACTTAAAAATAATTTCTCTGTCAGAAAATCTCTGCGCGATAAGTTTACAGAAGTTAAAATTATTTTTATATCAAAATGCGAGTATTTTTGAACGTTGGTTATTACAGAGTCCTGGATATTGTACTAAAAATTATAAAAATTACTGTTTTTAATATTTATGGATGTTTTTGTGGTCTCTAGCCCTTAGTTTTGTAAATATCAATTTTTATTTTCTACTCGAAAACAAAGCATACTGCCGCCCAATGCTATATAAATAGACGTTTGCTAATAAAATATCTACTCGGCAAAAAAAAAATTAATTGATATATGATGGGAAGTTTAGATTTTATCGATGATTGAATATTTCAATCGTTCGTTCGGCACCTTTCCTTTTTATACCCTCTAATGTAATATATGGATGTTCTCTATAACTCAATTGAATAAGGTTTACATATAAATAAGATTTATTTTTGGCTGTTCGTGTTAAATTCGTTTTAAATTTTAGGATGGTATTTAAAGTTTAGGATGAATGAATTTTCAGTGACTTATTCAGTGCAGTGCAATGTAGGATTGACGCATAGCGAACATTTGAACTGTGCTAGGAGAAGGTTATAACCTCTGTGTATTAGCGCGAGGAAACTGGGCACAGATACAGAGCACGGCCGTAGAAGAACAGGTCTGGACCACGGTCATAGATAGAAGTACAGGGTCTGGACACTCGCCTATTTAACAATGTACTTTGCTTGACCCCCTTGTTGTTTGGCTGTAGTTCGCCAAGTTACCGAGAATGTTCTGCACCTTTGGTGCTACGGACAGGGTGGTCGAGCTCAAACTCCGCCCACATTTTTCCATTGTTAACATTATAAAGAAAATAAAGATTGCTGGAGCCATGCTTAAAAAATGTGAGCGAAGAAAGTATTTCATAAATTGATAAAAAAAAAATATGTTTTGATGAATTGTTTATCTAAGTGGGAGGGAAGTTGGCGGAGTTTGAATCCGAAAATGTATAGCATTATTGGTAACTTGGTGAACTGCAGCCAAATAACAAGGGGGTAAAGTTTCCAGGTGAGTGTCCAGACCTGTTCTCCTACGTCCGTGGTCTGGACACTCGCCTGGAAACTTGGCCCCCTTGTTGTTCGGCTGTAGTTCGCTAAGTTACCGAGAATGTGGGCGTGTTTGGCGCTACTATCGGGGCTGTCGGGCTCAAACTCCGCCCACTTCCCTCTCATTTTTTTACGAAAACATAAATTTTATCAATTTGTGAAATACTCCCTTCGCACACAATTATGAAATATGGCTTCAGCAATCTTTATTTACCTTACAATGTTAACACTGGAAAAAAAGTGGGCGTAGTTTGAGCTCGACCGCCATAATAGTAGCGCCAAACCATAGAGGTAATATATAGTAGAGGGAACATGACGTCACAAATGTGTGTCCAACATGGTCTCGAGAGTTTGGTGTCGTTTATTTATGTTTTCTCGGCGTTAAAATGCAGTCGTGTTGTTTGAAACTCATAGCGTACCTTCCAGAATATATATTTAGTAATGTGGTGTCACCAAGATCTCGGTTCAAAACCTTATAGTAAGTACGTAGCTAATATTTACTTTTTACTAAAAACAGCTGGGTTAAGGAAAACAGTAACGTGGCAGACATTGTTTACATTTGTCGTTCTGAAATTTCTACGCATTTATACTATGCGATAATATGGTAGTATGCTCTCCTTAGTTCGTATGTTCATATGGTACCAAAATAACCCAACGTGGTTGTGATTACTAAGCAATTATTATCTTTTCTCTCAATGTTATTCCAAATCTCCCGCGCATATTTCGCTAAAGTCACGTGACACATGCTGAACACACAATTTCGTATGCATCTGTATAGAGGATACTCCCTCTACCCTATATTTACTGTAAGCGCCAAACACTCACAGTATTCTCGGTAACTTGGTGAACTGCAGCCAAACAACAAGGGGGTTAAGCAAAATACATTGGTAGATAGGCGAGTGTCCAGGCCTGTTCTACGACTGTGATATAGAGAGAGAGGCAGAGGAAGGGGACTGTTTTATGATCTTCGAAGGGATCCGGACGTGTTGAAGGCAATGGCGGATTCAAGGGGGTGCGGAGGGGGCAACTGCCCCCCCTAAGAACTTGTGTGTTTTTCTCGGGGACCTCCCGTTTCCCCCGCCCTTTCATTCTGACGCTGCTACATACTCACATCATGTCACCTCTCACCAGCGCTTAAGATCTCGATGTTAAGCGCTGACCAAAATATATTCATGTTCATTCTAATTGGCTCGCACTAACTTACGAAATTACTAAACCACCAGACTGGTAGAATACTGACTGAGAAAACCTCTGTATAGCCAGTACAATAGACATGTGTGTCTACTTTCACTCGTGTGGGAAGTAAACGAGACTAATCTCGTATTGGTCTGTTCAAACCAACCTTACTTAACGCCTACAACATCACATCAGAATGCATCGCCTTCCTCCATATGGAGAGGCATGAAGACATTCGCAGGAAAATAATTGCGCATTCATTGACCTGTTAGGCTATCCTTAGCGCCGTTAACTTTTGGCGAAAAAATAATTCCCCCCAGTTTATTTCAGTAGCTTACGTTCACATCTGCAGTTCTGCTTTGTGGTCAGTAATTACTGATTAGATATTTTAACTCTCACTGCAAGTCATAGACGTGTGGTGTTGCAGGAACATTATTGTAATTGGCTTAGTAAAATAAGATACGGCTCTTTAAATAGACACTCTGCCAATAACCATGAAGCAGAATTGCAGATGTGCACATAAGGCATTGAAATAAAGTGGTGCAAAAACATTTTCGCGAAAACTTCCTGTTCTTGAAAATAATTCCAAGATCAATTGTTTGTCACGATGCTACAGTTATTTTAATTCTAGTTTGTGCCAAAAATAAAACCCAAATTTTTCACGTCACTAGCAACAACTTGAGGAAATGTTTTGTAATGCTACCATAATAGTGTGTCGTAGTTTAAATTGAAATAATAGATGTTTTCTTTGCGCTGCATGCAGCTGATAACGTTTCAGACGTTCAACATTATTACTAAGACTACAAAACCTCAACAATTCAACTACTGCCTTTTCAGTATGTCTAGGATTCTTAGCAGGTCTGTATCACGTTCACAATTGGTCGTTGACTTACTCGACACTTCCTGGAAGTATCTGAGCCAGTAATAAAACTATAATGGAATACAGGCGCATTTCACAGTGTCAGCGAGCATCTAACAAACAGCTGTTGTCTGCACGATTTCACGAATATTCTTGTAAACGAACCTAACAGGTCAGTGATCCCGTAAATTTTCCCGGCCTCTATTTAAAGGTGATCGGCAACTCTACAATGGAACTCCCAATCATTGGATAGGAGCAGTCTCCACGACACACCGCGAAACTGTGTCCCAACAGAAGACGTAGAACAAGACTACTCACACTTCTGGATTCTAGTCTAATACCAGGAAAATAAAGCGACTTTCGGACGTTCCTACAAAAAAGGAAACCTTTTCACATCGTGTTACATTTCGTGTACAGCTGCCGTCACCAGTGCCAGTTGGTGTTTATGAACTCAAAGAGACAAAGCAAAACTTTCTGTCCGAACCATAACAGTCCATGTATGATGGTGTACAGTTGCGCGTGCGAAAATTACAAAAATTCGAGTAAATGATTTTAAGCTGTGTACAAGATGTCCTTGAAATGTGTGAAGATGTTTTTGGTACCGTAAATCGGGGTTACTTTGAACCTGCAAAGTAACTGTGTCGCTAAGTACAGTAGTTTCGAAGTCAATTGGCGAAGACATAAAGGGTGTCTAGTCGCATCAGGGGTATATCCAAAAAAAATTTGGGGGTGTAGGGGGGGAGAGCTGATGAGTATTAGTATTGTCACTAGTACCTAGTACATAGTTCACATGGTATAGAGAAAGGATAGTAAAATAAAGAAGTGTATAAACTATTAACGGAAACTTACCCATATATATACTGTACACACATTTGCAGTAGATTAACACCATAATCACATATATTGTGTCACAGTGTAATTTAAATTGTTACAATTTAACTCAGTAAATTGGACATTAGTTTAGCTTTTCACCAAAACATTATATTATACTAATAAGATAACACAGTACAATAATTTCACTATACTACTATACACTACACTATGTTGCAAGTCAATTAAATGTCCATTCAAATCCAAACATATATGGCATATATGGCAAACTTCAGCCAGATGACGAAAATAATTTAACTATTAAAAAGGTAAATTGTAGAAAAAATAAAGACATTTTTAAAACTCAAATAACAATTGTAGAGTATACGAATTATAAAATTCCATTGTTACAATATACATTTAAACCAAAAAAAGACAGAATATCACACATCAATGCACAAAATTAAGTTTACTTGCTTTACCACAGTTCACAAACTTACTGATCACAGCCTCGTCAGAATTGTGAATATCTCTATGAATAGAAAGCAGAGCAAATCCTTCAAGACGCGATTCTGAAACAGTGCTCCTTAAATAAGTTTTTAATTCTTCGTAGAGTAGAAGAACGTCGCTCTGCTTTTGCAGTATAAACTGGAATCACAGCCAGTATTTTAATCACTTCATGAACGTTTGAATAAACATCTGGATGTGACTCACACAAAGCACCTATTGCAGTAGCAGTAGTTTGCATGAAGTATCTCTAGCTTTTTCCCAACATAACCTAACCTCACAACCTCCCCCAACTTAACCTTACATAACAACCCAAACAAATCCACCCAAAACTAACCTAACAAAACATAACATAACCCAACCCAACATAACCTAACCCAATCTAAACAAACCCAATCCAACCTAACCCAACCCAACCTAACCTAACCTAACCCAACCTTACCTAACATAACTTAACCCAATCTAACCTAGCTAAATTAACCAAACCTAAACCAAGCTAACATAACCCAACCTAACCAAACCTAACCCAAGCTAACCTAACCCAACCTAACCAAACCTAATCCAAGCTAACCTAACCCAACCGAACCTAATCCAAACTAACCTCACCTAACCCTTAACCTAAACCTAAACCTAACCAAACCCTACACAACCTAACTCAACCTAACCTAACCCAAGCTAACCTAATGCAATGTAATACAACATGACCTAACTCAACAGAACCTAACCCAATCTAAACACATACCAACTTCACCTACCCCTTGCTTGCACTAAGTTGCACATAGAGTACAAAGGGTCACATTGTGCACAAAGCTACACTTTCAAGAACTAAGTTACACCTTCCTGCACTAAGGTACACTTTTGAACACTAAGTTGCACTTCCTTGCACTAAGTTGCACTTTCTAGCACTAAGTTGCACTTTCTTGCACTAAGTTGCACTTTCTTACACTAAGTTGCACTTTCTTGCACTAAGTTGCACTTTCTTACACTAAGTTGCACTTCCTTGCACTAAGTTGCTTTTTATTGCACTAAGTTGCACTTTCTTGCACTAAGTTGCACTTTCACTAAGAATTACTAGTTTTGCACCCAACCTAACATAACCTAGCAAAACCTAATAGTATCTCATCTAACCTAACCCAACGAAACCTAATCCAACCCAATCTTAGCAAATCCAACCTGACCTAACCCAACCTAACCTAACCCAACCTTTCCTAACCCAACCTAGCCCAACCTAACCTAACCCAACCTAACCCAACCTAACCTAACCGAACCTAATGTAAACCAACCTAACCTAACACAACCTAATCTAACCCAACCTAACCCAACCCAACCTAACCTAACACAACCTAACCCAACCTAACAAAACCCAACCTAACCTAACACAACCTAACTTAACCCAACCTAACCAATCCCAACAATGTAATATAATCCAACCTAATCTAAGCACATACCATCTTTACCTAACCTTGCTTGCACTTTATTGCAATTACTTGCACTAAGTTGCAATTTTTGCACTAACTTGAACTAAAATGAACCACCTTGCATTGAAATACCCTAACTTGTGCTAAGTGGCACTAGTTGTCTTTTAGTCGTATTATCTTGCACCAAATGGCACTATCTAACACCAAGATGCACTATCTTGTACCAAAATGTACTAACTAGTAATAAGTCGCATCAGCTTGCAACTATTTCTAGCTTGTGTCGTTTCTAACCCAATGTAACCTAATCCATCCCAGTCTAAACTAACACAACCTAACCTCTCCTAGCACTACCTAAACCAACCTTACCTAACCCAACCCAACCTAACATATCCTAACCCTACCTAGTTATCCTGAATCAACTTCCACCTAGTGAACCAACTGCACTAAGTTGCACATGCTTGCACTGAGTTGCACTTAGTTTCACTATCTTGCTCTAAGTATCACTATATCGCATTATTTTACACTACCTTGCACTAAGTATCACTAGCTTTCATCCACTCTAACCCAACATTACCTTACCCAACCTAACTTAACACCACCTAACTCAACCTAACCTAGCCAAACTTAGTTACATCAGTCGTAACGCAAATATCCTTCATAGCATACTGAAGAATAAAGTCTAAGATTTAGTATTTTGTGACACACACTGAGCGAAGTGGAGCAATTGTAAAACTCTTGTATTTATAATCGCAAGGGCCCAGGTTCAAATTCAGGTCAGGCTATTCTGATATAATTTAGCTCTGTTGTTTACCGAGATAACTCCAGTGGCGGATTTAAGGAATGGCGGATGGGGCGACCGCCCCCCCCTTAAGAACCTGTTGTGTGTTTTTTAGTGCAGTAAATTGTACAAATAAATATTTGCAAATAATATTCAACCAAGCACAAGTACTCACAAATGACTTAATATAAACACCCATATAATATGTACATTTTACATGATAATGACTACAAAATTCAATATTGTTAAACAACATTTTCCCCTCTCTCAAGCTCCGTTTTACATAAGCGAGGCTCGTTCTTGCTCAAAAAGTGCTCTGTGCTGTGAGGATATATTTCCTGTTTTTTATTTTGTCTAACGTCCCTTTCGACACGTTCTCAGTAGGAGGGCAAGTGGTCAGGTCGAAGAGGGACTGGTCAGAACATGGCCCTGTCAGAAATAACAGCCCATAGACGTGAGCAGAATTGGGGTGGGGGCGGGGGGTGGAGTGTCTTTACACACTGTCAGCCACTAGCGTGCACTGAATGAGTGATGGTTTGAAATATATTTCTTGTGAAGTGTTTTACGATATGTGTAAATGTTGAATACTAACTAGTAAGATAAAGAAAGTAACCTGTTGACATATTTTTAGTAAACTGCAGAAACGCGAAGCAACAGAATATGGCGATGCTGATACAATGACACAGGTTCGATTTTATTAGGTTCATTATACCGTGAAAGCAGTTTAAGTTCGTTCTAGCGTCAAAAATTCTAAAATTTAATTTGTGCGAAATAGCGTTAATTTATTAGTTAGTATTATAGTATTATGTCACTAGTGACTATATTATCCACTCAAGATCAATATTTTCGCGTGGATAGTTTTTCCCATAACTACATGTCAAAATCAAAATTTCGACGTTACGGGAACATATCCCAGCGAAACCTTCCTGAATGACAGTAGCTAAATAATTAACACTGAACTTTAATTAATGTCGCGGGTTGTATGCTTACAGCTATAAAGATGCAAAACAACTAATTTTTGTATTTAAAAAATCTGAAGTAAAGGATTTTTACTAGACTTTCAGAAATGTCTTAAAAATACATTATTTTTATTCTTGTGTCGATAAATTTGAGCAAATAGCCATTGGCTTGTAATATCTAATTTCAGTATGTACGATTTAGTTTCGACAAGTCTGTTGGTTTTCGTGGGTGTACGTTCTCGTGACAAGAGCCTTTTGAATGAGTGAAGAGATTTTGACCAGTAATTAACAACTAGGTATTTTGTGCTTGTGATGGGTAACATGATATCAGCATGCCGTAACACCGGAATGAAGGGGCAGGGTAGCCGGAAGATCCCCGAAAAAAAAAATCGTGGACCAGCAGACAAAATTTATTGCAAAATTTCCCAGGTCGCGCCTATCTTTTGTGAGGTCTGGTAGGTTATGATTTCCAATGTGGTTTTTAAGAATTGCATCACAGAATGTAGTGTATCTGTAGTATGCAATAAACACGTCTAGTTTCTAGATTCAAAATGTTTTGTGCAACTTAGTTGTCATTCATTAAAATTAGAGTACGTTTTTCAAGAGCTAACACAACAAAAAACATTCGTCTATGCAGAATCTGAAAATTGTATTTAATTTGCGGCGACCTAAAGTTCTGTGGTGTACAGTGTGTGGAGTAACAAGAAGTCGGCAAATTCTGTTTAAAACAGATAACAAGCTCTCACTGTCCTCCCGTGGCATTATCGTTACCATGCAAGGTTTGTCGGTTTTGCACTTGATGATCATACGCCCGCTGGTCTAAGTAACATTAAGCTAAAATACGTCGAAGGTTACCATGGCGTCGTCAGCGGTTTGCCGTCCGAACTTGTGACGCTTTACAATACTTCTAAATATCCGGTCCGAATACCGCAACTCGTAGGCGTCCCGACGCATAAATTGAAAACGCCCGACGGTATCACCTGGTCCGTCGATCTCTTGATTTAACATCATCTCTGTAAACGTGTCCGGCGCCTGAACTGACTCCCTGGGGTACCCCGGTCCGTCGTTATCTGCGTCTCAATGCCGTCTTCCGCGGCTCGAAAACATCTGTCCCAAAATCTGTCAACGACCTAGCCATGAGCCATGCTCTTGTCTGGCGCCAACCTCCCTGTCGCTTGCCCTGCAGGCGTTGGTTCAGTTGGACCAATTAGGAGACAGCTTCCGAAAGATGGCCCAGCCCCTCAAGGACATTTTTAACATCCTGTCACTGCCGCATTTATTACATAATTTAATTCAGCTGCGCACTTTGACAAATACCCTAACCCTACATTTATTTTAATTAATTCCTAAAATTCCTCACATTCTAATTATTGTAACTACTAAACATTTGTATCTTATACACAATAGGCTAGCTTTCCTCCCTTCTCGTCCAGCAGCTAGGGAGGTTACATGAGAGTGGGTTGGGGGGGGGGGGGGG
>PNEQ01002680.1:0-87049 GCA_003012365.1 Medauroidea extradentata | reverse complement strand
ACTAAAAACGCAAATTTTAGCGCGCAATTGTATCTATTAATGTGTATATATACAAATTTTTTTAAACTAAAAATCTAAAAAAGGTATTTTTGTACTCTAGATAGTATGTTCCAACAACCTACAAAATTCTGTGAAAATCTAAAATCATGCAGCTACTAAATATTTCAAATTTTGTTGATTTAAAATGGAATGACCCTCGATGAAGAAATAGGCCCCTACCAGAGCTACACCAGCTCACCTGGCCAGGACTTGCTGCTGCGCATGCATGGAGGGGGGAAGGGTAGAGCGGAGGAGGAAGAACAAAGAATTGGAGAAACACTAGGATAGAAGCATAGAAACTATAAGAATGCGACTAGAGCAAAACGAAAGTTCCAAGATAATAGTCTGTATTTCTTTGCTTTCATAGTACCTTAAACGGCTATAAGAAATCATATATCATGAAGAGCAGCTGCTTCTCAAAGTAAAGCCAACCTTTTTACTGTTTGGTCACAAAGAAACCATAAAACATATAGGTACTGCACGCTGTACATTTGGTTTCTTGAAGTGTGTAGTCTCAACAATGTAATTTTTAAGATAAACAATGTTGAATCAGGATGTTTGAAAAAAATTCATACTATAAAGTTCTAGGGCTAGTAGGGACTGAGTAGACAATATTTTGAATAGGAAGCCATGTCCGGAAACGTACCGTTTTCGTGCTACAGCCATTACAATGTGTCGGATGACCTGGTGTTCAAAGATGTCAATTTTCTTGTACCTTCTAAGTTTATGAAAAATCTGTAAACTGTGTCGTAAGGTGGTTGTTGAAATCTGCAACCAGCTCTTACCTTAAGAGATCCAAAAAGATTGAAACACAATTACAGCTTCCTTATCCTTGGACGGCCGTATGGTTACAATGAGGATAGGGATTTCCAATTGCTATATTCCCACCGGAAGGTCGTCCATGAATAATTAGGATGTACTCGTGTTTCAATCTTCCTGGATCTCTTCAGGTAAGGGCAAGTTGTAGATTTCACAGATTTCGTAAACTTAGAGGTTGGTGTGAAAGGTACAAGAAAATTTACACCTTTGGTTACGTACCACTAAGGGACACAGTGTCGGTGTTGTTTTGCAACTGGATAGGATGGCAGAGGATCACCTGATGGTATGTGACGTTTACCCTGCTGTGTTATCATGCCTGGAGCCCCATTCACATGCCTGTGTGTCTTCAATCAACACGTTTGCTGAATACATGGATATGATGTTTGTGTATGGCGCAACGGAAGGGAATGGAAGTGCAGTTCATTGGCTGTATCAAGAGCGATATCCACAAGGCACGACTCCATCGCATACCCTTTTTGCCAGAATTGTGCGACGGCTCCGAGAATGAGGTACTTTCACCGTTGAGAGGAGGGACTATGGTGCTCCAAATAGATGCCACACCCCTGAATTGCAAGAGGCTGTACTGCACTATGTTGAGCAAGACTCGTCAACAAGTATGCAAACAATTGTTCATGTGTTGGAGGTTTGTAACAGCATAGTGTGGGAGGTTCTGCACGAGCAACAATAACATCCTTACCACGTCCAAAGGGTACAGGTGTTGCAACCAGTAGTTTTTGTACCACGTGTTAAGGGCGCGGCCACAATCTTTATCACCATTTTTTTATTTTTTATTTATACCAGATATTTTTTTTCTTATTTTAGACACAAAACGTGACTAAATTTGGTTCTTATGAAATTTTTTTATCTGTCATAGTTTTCGCGTAATGGCTTATTAAAGTCATATTTTGTATGTTTCCGTTTTAACGACTACACTAAAACCAACTGATATACCAAACTAAAAAAAATCACAGTGGATAAATACATTGCAGGCTACAATGACATGCTCATAAAATTAAAGAATAAAAATTATTTGAATTTTAAAAAAATGCTGAAACTAAAAATTTGAAAAATTCAATACTTTTCCCTTGAAGCATAAAACCGTTTTATGTAAATTTGGACTTTGGATGTTTCATTATAAGAAATTACAAAAGCTAAAATAAATTCATTACAGTGAAAATTGCCACAATGTATGTTTACAAAAGATAATATACCGGTATATCGTACAAATATAAACAATTTTAAAACAATACAAATTTTTGGTTAAGTATACATACTGTAAATTTTTTTGTAAGTCTAAAGGCTCCTAACCTTAGGCCTAAATAAAACATTTCTTTGATTATAATTTTTTGATCTATTTTAATGTTTTGAAACTGTGTATGAATAATAGTATGATGCCTGTAAAACCATATTCATATTTTGAAATTTATTGTTTATTTAACGCAGTACTCTTCTGTTAAATACATATGTATACTTGTGCTGCAAGCCATTGTTAAAGTAACAGTGTCTTTTCCTCCTGCCTGGAAAACAACACAACTGCCCTTTCCCAATAACTCATGTCCGTGTCTTTTGTTGTATCTTTCCACCCCCCACCCCTGCACTGCTGTATTGATTACCAGGCCGTGGGTGACACAGTGGAGTCTCCTGGTGGGGTGGTGCCTGCCGAGGAAATCAATAAGCCTTCTCACCCCGCTGTGCCGCCATGGCTGCCGTGAAAGTGTGGACTGACATTTGGTTCATTGCATTCCTCTTCAAGATGCAGTTTAGAACATATCATGTGTGACTGTTTTTAGTGTTTCTGTATCTGTTTCCTTAGTTTTTAACTGGAATTGGATTGTAATTTGATTATATGTTCAATTATTAAAAGGGACTGCACAAAATTAATTTTTTTTTGTAAAAGAGTAAAAGTTTTCTATTCCAGAAATGTAACTATTTTCATTTGATATTTTAATTACTCCTTCAAGTGCCTTCATGCAGTGTCAGCTGCTCCAGACAAGATAAACAATATGTAATGGGTTGACTTTTTTTTAGTAACTGTCATTGCTTTTCCTTAAACTTGTGAGTGGTTGGTTGGACTCAAGTGCGGGGATAATGATTGATCAAGACATGGCGGGTGCTCAAGACACCATTTATTTGTGCAATTTTCGTGTCTCTGTTGACGGAGAATGGCTTTGCTTGAAAGAGCTTCAAGACGTGGAGTTTAGTATGCCAGAGTCATCACAACCATCAACACCCTCTCCTGATGACCCAATACCTCTCATTGGTATGACTAGCTGTGACTTTTTTTTGTAGTTACATGTTTGTTTTATTTTGTGTGAATTATAATTCATTATTTTTGTAATGTGTTGAAGTAATTTGAGGTGATACGTCATTTCTGCTTGGATTTTCATACAAGTGGAGTGATTTATGCCCCAAAATTAATTTTACAATTTTGTAGCAATGATGATAATAGTGTCAATTATATTTCGGTCATTTGTATTCAGGTTTAAAAATGCAACCATTTTCTTGATATAAAGAAAAATAACTTTCAGTGTAGCAGTACTTTACTATCATAGAAGATTATATTACAATTTTGTGCACTTAACATTGTGTTTCTTAGATTGTAATGGTTGGAATTAGTAAAAGATGTCATTGTAATGATTAAGTACAGGTAGTACGTTTTGGCATTGCATGAAAAATCATGACTCAGAAACTTGATGGAATAGTTTGCAAACTTTGTTGGAAGAACTTCAGTCATAGTGACGTGAAGTAACATAACATGGGTTTCATTTTGCCATTATCATCCCAAGTTGTTGCAGTTGTTCTGGTTAGTTTTCACCAGCATTATGTTTGTTAAGACAAAGTCAAGTTAATTTGCAGAGTTGGAGTGGGTGATCACTATTATATTACATAGGCAAAGCGTCATTTGAATGCTTTAGTTCGCTGTAGTAAACATACAGTTGCATAAAAAATTCATTGGAAACTCTTGTGGGAACTTTGATAAATACAAGGATGTTAAAAAAGTTATACGACATTATGAGGAAATGAGTAGGTTATAACAGGTGTTGAAAGTTGCCACCGTTATATGATTCACATAATTGCTCCTAAACACATAACATTTGTTACAGAATTGCAGTGATACGTTGTTCCTTTACTAACCTCCACTAGGAAAAGTCTGGAGGGAATAAATCAGTTCGTTGTATGGGTCAAACTCCGAAATCATTTGTCCATGAACACTGATCCAATAAAGCCATAGTGTTGTTTGCTGCATTATCTTACTGAAACCATGTGTTCTGTAGCCAGTCTGCAGGTATGGTGTTTACAAATTGTTACACTGTCAGTATATAGCGAACACTGTTCACTGTGTCATGAAAGAATGTGTTAAAGACTTGACTACGAGACATTGCATACCACGCGCCCACTTTTTGTGCATGCAGAGGAAACTCGTGTAGCTGGTAGAATTCTCCGTAGTCCAAATGCGTGAGTTTTGTGCATTTATGTATCTATCGAGGTGGAACTAAGTCTCGTCTGACCAAAACCTATCATCGAGTTCTTCCCTATTTGGCGTTACAGAAGACATGAACTACTCGCAGAATGCTACATGTTTAACACTGTCTGCAGGAAACAACTGCGGAGCAACATGGATCCTTTACAGAAACATTTGTAAACACTAGCACAGTGCTATGTGGGTACTACCAACAGAGAGTCCAGACTGGTTTGATTGGCTTTGGGCAGACTTCTTGGGACTGACAGAATATGCGGCTTTATACATCAATACATTTTTTTGTGTGTTAGCACTTTCGGTCGACCACTTTTGGCTGCATCAGCATGCCCCCTGTATTTTGGAACTAGCTGCTTGTTGTAGGACTTGTTTGGTGCATCCGTACCAAAGTTTTCTGTGAAGGGCTTCTGGGTCTGGGCATTACTGGCACGTTGAATGTACTAGGTG
The DNA here is from genome assembly GCA_003012365.1 of Medauroidea extradentata. NCBI lineage: Eukaryota > Metazoa > Arthropoda > Insecta > Phasmatodea > Phasmatidae > Medauroidea > Medauroidea extradentata. The sequence goes on along the minus strand of PNEQ01002680.1, from coordinate 82,266 downwards.
ATGATGAATATTCTCTGCTGTGATGTGTAAACCCATTTTTCTTCAATTAAACCAGGTTTACCCGCAACAAAAGAAGCCACATTCTCGCTTAAGGTTCAGTCACTTTTTGAACATCCTGTACTTGTACTACACATGTGCTGCATATGTACGTATGTATGTAGCCTACTTTTACTGAGAGCTGGTTCACCAATGCCTTCTTCTAAGTATGTTTAAATTAGTCTGTTTTTGTATATTTATCATTCTGTTATTTTGCAATTTATTAGTTGTTTAGCATGAATTGGTTTTTAATGAAAATTTGTGTTATATCTGGCCATTAGTGTCCTGCAAATTTTGAATAAACATATTTATACGTGTGAAAACTTTGCTAACACAGCACTTCAACACTGCATCTCTTATAGACATAATTTCACTTATATTAGAACCCCACAACTGATAAGTTAGGGCCTAAGGTTGTCAAGTTTTAATGTAAGTCAGGTTTATAACAAATAATTCTCATAGAGTTAAAAAAATTATTTGTTCTGGTTGCCTATTTACAGTCATTGGTTGAAAAAAAATATATTTTATGTGCATTTATGTTTTCGCAGAACACTATTTAAGGTTTTTTACTGTCTGTATAAGTGACCTTCATTGTAATAGGGTTCGTTATATAATCTGTTTTTACTTTTAAGTACATGCTAATATTAAAAAACTTGTGCATAGGAAACACAGTTCACAGGATGGCCACCCACCTGGAAATCTTGGAATTATCACGGAAATTGTGGCCACCTGGAAATTTCAGGGAGTTTTGGTTCATCTGAGACATTTCAGGAAATTTTCTTGCATTGTTTGTTTTGAACTTCCGCAAAAGTCATAGGAAGGAATATAATGGAGTTTTGAGAGCACTTTTTATTCAAAAAATTTCTGTTATGTTATTTCTGCTGAATGATTTGTCAAATTCACTGGCAGTAGTGTCAGAAAGATCTTGAAATATTTATCTTTATTGGAAAATGTGTTCGATAAAATGCTAAAATGTTGTTTTCATACTTGCAAAAATCAGGGAATTTTCTTTGTTTAAATGAGTGGCCACCGTAGAGTCTTCTAGTGACAACTTTTGTTCAGTTTATCCTAGACCTATTGTGGCACGTCACACTTCAGCAGACAATAATGTGACACGTCAGCTACAACTGTTCCACGTTGGGCGACCATAAATGTGACACGACAACAATATGCCTCCACGTCCACGACTAGCTCAGCGTTACAAAATCAAAGGCGTTGATTCTTACAGTAGCACGAGATGAGAAATGAAAACTGCAGAATTCTTGAAAATCTTGGGGTTTATTGATGAAGTTACGTTCCAAACTTATACATATTTAAAATTCCGACTGCTGGGAGGCACCTTTTGAGCAAACCGAAGAAAAGTTTACATTAAACAAAACTATAGGCTGGTGATCACAGAGAATTTATCAGTTTATCTTAAAAAGAAAAACCTCAACTTCACAAATTACTTAAAAACATTTAAACTAATTAAAAGTCTTGGCCTACTAATGCCGCAGAACCTTATTGGTTCTGCCTCTGTCGTCACTCAACTCCAGCACAACCGTCTCTCACGCCATCTTGAACACGAGAAAACTGCGGCCGCCAACACACAACCGTTTTGGCCTACATCTTGCCAACGACTCCCTCTCTGCTCGCGCACAAGCTAACGGCATTTCCCGTCAGTGGTGCCACCCTGCGACCATTACAGGAAACAATTTAAAAATATTACGTTTTACATAATTAAAAGAACATTTTGAACTCGTGATATTTCCACATAATTACAAACATTAACATTTTAGTTTCCAAATCAATTATATACAAATATATTAAGTATTAACCTTGTTATTAGGTGAAAGAAACATTAAATTTAAAATTAACGCCGCCAATCAGCAACAGTCTGTGATTTTATTGGTTGCAACCGAATATGGCGGCAAAATCTGTATAGGCTGGTTTTGCACTGAAATATAGCAACTTTTTCTGGAAACTCTAAATTTAGATTGATATCTCTGTCCATTTCACACTCCAAGCTTTAACAATGAAGAAAATATAATTTTGTTAAATTCAAATGCAAACAATTTAAGCAAAAGGTACATATTGAAAATCAACAGATATAAACAGAATCATTTAAATTTTAAATAAATATTAACATAACTAAGCAAACTGTTATTCTTACTGTTAAACGAATAATTTCTAATTACCAAATTAAATGTTACTTATATTAAGAAGAATTAGTTCACAGTTTCTCAATTGATTATTTTAAATATGAATAAATTTCCACTGATGTGCTGGCATTTAACAAATAAAATTACAAATAGTTGTTAACAAAACTCTCAGACACTATTGTTAGAATTGTTAGAGTGACCATGAGGCCTACATTATAAGTGACAACTAAAATTGAAACATGTAAAGATTTATCTGGGGTCTGGGCCTGGGCCACGCTACACTATCAATTTAGTTTAGAAAACGTGATGCATTGTGATATGCCGATAGTTCTCACATTTGTACGGAGTAACTATATATTAATGATCAGAGTCAGGGGATGCTGGTGTCTGTCTCTTGAATATTTTTAAGTTCATGATTTAGATTGCATGTGCAATATAACTATAAAATGTCACAATGCACTTCAGTAATTGTAGTGCAAATTATTGATGTGTATGAACTTATAACTGCTGAAGGAATAAGCAGACATAAAATTTTTATTTTTCAATTACTGTTAAGGACGTGCATGCTACCACTGACATTTTTTGGTTCCCTTCAGTGAAGCCCACGCTGCAATGGGGTATAATAAAAACTTAATAAAATACCCTGAAAACTGTGGACAAATAGGTATTTTTCACTATCAAAAAACACACTAAAATGTTATCTCATAATTTTTTTTACATTTTATATCCCATAGCATTCAGTGCAAAAAATGGTTTTTGTTAGAAAGAGGCGTCTTTAAATATGACTGAGCAATGGTGAGTGTAATTTAACATGTAAGTGCCTATCTTTGTTTGCGCCAGAGCATTGAAGTAGGTAGCACCCTTAAGGTATATAATGCACATTTTAGTTTAGTAAACATACTATTGTATTGTTCAGTAAACATACTATTGTATTGAATACTTTACGTATTGTGCTGTGTTTTTTGTTTTATAGCTCGTGATCCAATGATGATAGAGAGAAGTAACCTAGTCAATATTTCAAAGCTCATAGTGAAGGAACTAATAGAGACGTCACTCAAGTACGGTCGCATGCTTGACTCTGACCACATGCCACTTCAGCATTTTTTCATTGTACTGGAGCATGTGTTAAGACATGGGCTCAAACCAAAGAAGGTATGCAAGTCAGTGGAGAGGCATTAATATTTCCATGCTAGCATCCTAGTAATGTGTCTGTGGCATTGCAAAATGTATTGTGTATTGTACTGTACTGTTTGTGTCAAACATGTAGTTACCTAGTTGTGGTCCCTAGCCATGCCTCTGGTAGGCCTGCAAACTCCCAGCTGGGCTGTTGTTTGGCATGGTGTGTGTTCAAAGAGCCACAAATCATTATGGAAACATTTAGTTTTGGAAAACTCATTTTAACTAACGATAAATTGAAATTATAGTCAATTCTCAACTATCCACATTGTGGAACCTAACAATGTCAATGATTATTTATAAAACTTCAGATTTGTCCACAAAAATCCTGCTTGTGAAAATTGTAACCATTGATGCTTCATTGATATTTAATTTAAACTAGCTTTTGCCTGCAACTTTATGTGGTTATCAATTTAATGAAATAACATTTATTCTGTACAAGTACTCTGCATGTGTTGCAATGCCACTCAATGAAAGAAATTGTGTTTTAAATTTTTGTTGCAGTGCTTTTCTTGGATACTATATGTTTTTTGTTTTTCCATCTGCTGTACACGAACAAAGCAGATGGTTTTCGACGATTGAGCAGGCCATGATATAAGATTAGTTGATCCCATGTTTTTTTGTACTGGTTATAAAGCACAGCCTCTTTGAGTCGTACAAGATTTTAGTCTTAGTCTCCAAATTATCTTAATTTGTAAAATTATGTAGAGCCTATTGGGGGTTTCTGTATCTTTCCAAAAACGAGTATAAAATAATTAATATAAAAATATATATCTTTTTAGTGAGAACTTTTTGGTGCTTCAAATTTCTTTAATTAATTATAATAATAATAATAATAATAATAATAATAATACCAATAATAGTATTAAAAGTGATAAACCATTTTTTTTTTTTAGTTAGAAACAAAAATATTTTGGAAATTTGAGTAACCTTTTTGAAACATTTTGATAAAGAAAATGTTTTCACTGAATTTTTTGGTACCCCATTCTGTCCCCCATGGTCCATTTTACCCCCCTTTCTTATCCCCTCAAACCTATATAGCCATGTAGATTATTTTGTCGGAAATCTTTGTGGGCACATGCTCAACATCTCACCAAGGTTTCATCACAATAAGGTGGTGGTATAGGAATGCATACATTACAGACACACTTATGAACATTCATTTTTATATAAATTTGTGATTTGTGTATTGAGATTTCTACAAACTGGTGTACACTTTAGTGTCAAACTGCGAACTCCATATAACTCTAAACAAGAGCTTTAGTATGAAATATTCATTGCAATACTATTGAAACAAATAACATATGAAAGTATGTCATTGTGGATTATCCTCAATTAGTGTGAATGGAAATTTACTGTATTTTTTGACACGTTGAAACAATTTCTGAGCTTACGGCACCCTTTTAAATGTAAACAGTACATCTTATGGGACACACCTCAAGTCTTGCATTAAACTACTGTAATTCATTAAGCTTAGTACACACTGGAATCTTTCTTGTTCGTGAAAACGAGCATCAAAGGTGTACGAGAAAGGCAACACTAACTAGCTCTCTAGCTAGTAGTCTACCAAATTAATTCTTTAGTTCACACTGGTAACTTTCTTGTACAAGAAAGTGTACACCATTAAAATCTATTAATGCAAGTTTAAGCTGCATTTTGGGTATTGTGGATAATTTAGTGCAGTATTTATTGTGTCGGCATAAAAAATAAGTAATAAAATGTAAAGATGTAACTACAGTTTTCTCTTTAGTTGATAATATTCTGGTGTAAAGTGACAAATATGTGAAGTTACAAACCATAAAAATTTGAATACAATTTTGCCAATAATTCTTAAGTCATGATGTGATTTGTTTAATAATGCATGTAAACAGTGTAAGTACAAAGTTTTTGTTTTAGAATTTGTTTAAACCCCCTTAAGGTGGCCGTCTGCCCAGGCCGCTGAGCAGTGTGCAGAACTTCGACTGTTAGCAGTTTATTTGAAAAGTACTCACTGCTCGTGAATGATGTATGGTTAGGAAAAGCATTAAAAGATAATTACATGTACGTATACCCGTTTCAAGTTCACCATTACTCATTAAGGCATATTTTCTAGAGGCCAGAAACTGTGAAAATGAGGGTTTTTGTAGTCTTTTTTGGTAGGTAAATCTTGGCGCAGAATGTTTTAAAAGATATAGTCATGTACAGTACACCGTCGTCTTTAATAATACATAATAAAATAATAGAGTCACCACTGAAAGTTTCGTACAGAGGTGTTGTTGGTGATGAGACTGCACGCCAGTTCAGTGAATTGCACGTAGAGGCCAGGGAGAGGCGTGCTTCGTGCGCTGTCTCGTCCTTTCTGCTTTCTCACTTCTAGGCCTCAAACACGCAAAATACATTCACCCAGACGGCACACCTTAAGGTGCTTATGAAAACCACATTGGATCTACTAAAATTGTCAAGAATGTTGAATAAAAATCTACTGGCGCTCAAGATCTCTAAATATTCAACTCTATCTCGTCACCGGATCCGCTTAGGTGCAGGTGTATATAGCCGTCAGCAGACGATAACCAGGAAAGCGTGCACGTAATAAGTAAACAGACACAGGCTCTTGCATGTGTACATAAAGTAAAATATGTTGTAAGGCGTTTTGAGTGCATTTTCATGAAAAATATGATGCCGAACTGTAGTGTTTTTGTTGGACAGGATGCCTACAAAAGTTTATAAAATAAAAGAAAACTGAAAGCAGGTATGTAAATAAATTGTATACTTAGTAATTAAGGTACTAGCCAGTCTACACAGATAAATTTTAAACCTTTTCAATTTAGTTGCATATGGTAATATCTCGATTAATGCAAAAAGCAATGGTTATGTGCCAGAGAACTTTTTTTCACTTTACAATTTATATCTATATACATTTTTGGAGGTTAGCGCTGACATTTTTGTTTTGTATACATTACTAGTATGCAATTGTAATGCTAAATAAGTATGTTGTACCAATATGAAAGGATATTCTGCACTGTTCTAACCTGGTCTAATAACACAGGTTTGTCAGATTGGCGACTGAAATTACAGCTTCTGCAGATTTTGCCATATTATTAAAAAAAAAAAAAAAAAAAAAAAAAAAAAGGTAGCCAAGATAGTACTTTCCTGATTTATGTCTGCTCGAAAAAAAACCAATGACTGAGTAGATCCATTCACGTGACTAATATAGCAGAGTGAGATTATACCTACTACATTTTCATAAGTGCCTTTAGAATGGTGCAAACAAATATATCTTCAGATGCATGTTTCTTTCAATGCTTAAAATCTTTGTTACAATATTAAATGTTTGGATTTGTGGCAACAACGCGTGCCGAAACAAGGATGGTGCTTATGGCAGTTACCGCACGTTGAAAAAAGAGAGAGAATGCTCATATAACTCCATACTGGAATCTACGCATGCGACACTCTATGGAGTAAAGCATTACATGTTTTCTCAATTTGACTTATTCTGTGTATGTAGGATGGAGGTTTGATTGTTTGGCTTAATGTCTTATAAGGTTGTTTAGATCATTCCTATCTTGTTGTACATTGTTTTTTTTTTAGTTAGAATTTCCTATTTACTTACCAAGTAAATGTTTTTGTAGTTTTTAATAGACACCTGTTTATTTTCCTCACTCTTTACAATAAGGTGTTGGTATGGGTGTAAAGTTATTTTTATAAGTTTAAATGTCTTCTCATTTTAGAATCTGATGAATTTCACCTCTTAAGTTGTATGTAATTCTTTTTGGTGAAATAATTCTTATGGTAATATACATTACACATGTAACAAACTCCAGTGTTTTAATTGCTTTACAGTTTGCCAAGAACAATATAACATTTTGAAATAAGTCAGATATTTCAAATTTTTAACTAGGAAATATTTTAAGTGTCGAGAAGTTGAATTTATTTAATAAAACAAGACATTGAAAGGATGCTTGGAATGGTGATAACTATAGAGCATTTGTAACAGGTGAGGGACATATCTGAATTGGTCTTTGTGCTTAAGCAAACAGTATTTGAATGGTAAACATTTCAAAGGTCAACTAAGATTACAAGGAACCACATTTGTTCTTGTACTACTGATTACAGTTTTCTCAATACCTAAGGATGCCATAAATAGTAAGTTTGTACTGTCGCCCGAAAGTTTACTTTGGAAAACCTAACTTTCAGAACCAAGGTCTGGGAGACATGTTTTCATCACAATGCAGAACTTCAATTTTGGAAACTTGTGTTTTATCAACAAGAAATGGCAGACAGTAACACGAGCAAATACATTTATAAGATATTCTCTAAAACTTTTTTGTCTTACGAACAGGAATGGAAATTATAAACACAATCAAGAAATTATATTAATGAGTTGTTTTTAGACACATATTGTTATTTTATTGACATATTAAGGAAATAATGTTGACTAAACTTTGTGAACACTTGAGTATAGATTGTATTTCTCATGAGTGAAGCTGAAAAAATGTCATTGACAAATAACAAAGTTGATGTTATCCTGTAGGTTGAGATTTCCACATCCTGGTTTTTTTACTGCCTGCTCACATTGTACTGTATTAAACTCTTAAATCTTTCCTATAATTTTATTTTCCAGTCGTGAACGTTCTGTTTTCTGCCTTTTTCAGTATATATTTGTATCTTCTCTGCAACAAATGGCTCATACATACCTAACATATCATTTTCTATTTTGAAGTTAAGCACGCATCTAGAAAATACCTAAATTTTAATGAATACTGTACACAGTACTGACCTTTTCTTCATACAGGATGCTCTATTTTACACTGTTTTACCATACCTGTCCAGACAATAAATTAGTTATTTAAGCATTCACAGAATAATTCTATTTTATAATTGGTTGAAGTTTTGATTGTTAGCCAGTCATTACCTACAAAATAACTTTTTAGTATTTTGCCAAGATCTGTGGGTAAAATTAGTGTAACTACACACACACACACACACACACACACACACACACACACACACACACACACACACACACACACACACACACACACACACACACACACACACACACACATGTACACACACACACAAATTGCATACAAACACGTGTAGACTCTACATAAAATTTTTGCATTTTGACATTCCGTATGTGGGGAACCATGGTGGATTTGCTGTCAGGTGGCAGGTATTCTGGAGACTATCCTGTTTCTCCTACCCTATCTCGTCTCACCTTATCCCTACTTTCGCCCAGCTGGGCGACAGGTGTGTGTGTGTCTGGTACAGCTGCAGACTCAACCTCCACCTCTGCCTTCTATCATGCCTGAGGCGAGACCCCCTGCATGGGTTTAAATTTGACTCGTACTAGGAGGCACAGCAGTAATATCTTTGGACCCACATTTGGGAGAATGTGGCCTGGGTCAGGCCATCCAAATCTAGTTTTCCCATGGTTTCCTCACATTTTTCCAGACTGTCGACAAGATGTAAAACCCACTTAAGTTACCGAAGTTAATTTGTCTGCAAGTATTATTACCTGGAATAGCTATGCAATTTATTCTCCTTTTATTACTGAAATCTTTTATCGTATAGAGTACAAAGATTACATAAAAATTGCATTGAAAATAGGTACAAGCAAGAGTACTAGCATATGCTTTGCTGTTAGAATTTTTTATCAGAAATGTTACTTTGCATTAACCTGTATCACTTTTCAGGGTTTACTTGGACCAAAGAAAGAACTCTGGGACATCTTGCAAGTAGTTGAGAAGTACACAATAGATGCCCAAGATATCACGTCCAGCGTGAGAGATTTACCAACAGTCAGGTTTGTAAAACATGTAGTTACCCCTTCTATACCATCCTATACAGAATAAGTCTGGGTAAACTGTGTTGTTTATGAATGATAATAGCTTATAAAATAGTAAGTTGAATGAGCCCTGTGTTTTTTCAATTTGTCTGTAAATTGAATATAGTAGGAGTAATACTACCTTGGATCTGAAGTGTGCAGTTTAATTTCTTTAATTGTAAAGTAAAAATACCACTTTCAATGTAATGACAATCGTAATAGTGTGAAAACAATGTAAGATTGTGTAATTTTAAAGTTAATTTTAATGGTAGCATTACTCCCAATTCACTTCACAAATAAATTTAAAATACTTTTCCGACATTGTGTTTTGTAAGTTACCACCCTACAAAATCCTGACTGAATCCTGTATAATGGAAAAGGATGTGTTAATCTTTCTCACTGATTCATTATATTATAATATTTATATTATGTGAAATATGTACTGTTCATTGTTTGGTTGCTACTGTGCCAGTATTCAACATTTTCAGTGTTCAATCATTGATCTTATTATTTTTAGTATAATATATGTTTTTTGTCTTTATTCTTAATTATAGTTTTTTTTTCTCCTAAAAGTATCAAGTGATGATTGAAGTTCAGAAACTCCTCGAACGACACTGAATATTTAAATTCGGTAGGTAAATGTTTTAACACATCACGAAACAGTTGTTCAGTAATGGTGAACTTTATTTGTGATACAACAAAAATTAAAAGAGAAATGGTTTAGTTTTCTGTTGGTTCACATGGAAATATACGTTCATTATATATTCGTTCATCTATCAGAGAAATTGTGCTTTTGCTTAGTAGCCTATTTTCCATAATTTTTTTGTATGATTCAAAACGTATTTTGGCTGTACAGCACTTAAAATAGTGTGAAAAATGAAGCGAGCTGTTAATGTAAAACAAAGAATCAATTTTAAAATTTTGTTTCAGGTTTTCATTCAGTTTGCTATTTTGTATGTTTTGATTTTATTTGTTTCCATCTTTGTTAGCAGTGTGCTGTTAGTTTGTTGTTATTCTGAAGTGTTGGGTAAAATACTTTATTCCTCATCTGTACTTCCAGGTATATTTTTTCTTGGTATTTCATTATTTTATTTTTCACACTCTAATGTCCATTCTTTGCATCTTCCATTGAACATGCGAAATCTGCCAATATACAGGCACATCCATTTTGCCTTTTGTACTTACCTTTTTTCTTGTTTTGTAAAGACTTGCTAGCAAGGTGTTGAAATGGTAAAACATTGAATTTGCATTTGGGAGGACCCAGGTTCAATTCCTGGTCTGGCCATTTTAAGTTTGGTTATCCATGTTTTCCCTAAATCACCCCAGGTTAATGCTAGGAGGGTTCCCATATATGTCTTGGCAGATTCCTTCCCTATGTCCTGTTTCTACAACCTTATTAATTTCATCCCTGATGTACTCGTTCATGAGGTGTTAGGTCCTACTGCTTACAGTATAATCTAAATTTTATGAATGGGTTCTTGTTTACAATAAAAATTATTAAAATATGAATTAGCGAATAAAATTTTTATATTCTGATAATCAGAGAATTACAGAGATGAGATAAAGTAGTCTAAATAAAACTTTCAAAAATTTATTACATTAGATATACTTGCAGATGACAGATATTTGGTATTTTAAATTGAATTGTCTGAAGCTCGGTTTTCGGTGGGACTCAAATTTAAGACCACAGTTTTACAAAGGGCTTGATTTTATGAAAAACCATTTAATCGGGACTTCATTTGTTTTTCACCATATTTCATAAGTAAGTCGTTTTAAATATTTGTTGCTGAAGTACTTTAATTTTAGGTAATCTTTGTCATTGTTTGCCTTCCAGTACTCATATGGGCCGGGCTCGAGCGTGGTTGAGGCTAGCCCTTATGCAGAAGAAGCTTGGAGACTATCTCAAGATTCTCATTGATCACCGAGATGACCTGCTGAGCGAATATTTTGAGCCTGATGCTCTCATGATGAGTGAAGAAGCCATCGTAATAGTTGGCCTTCTCGTTGGTCTGAACGTTATTGATTGTAATCTCTGTGTCAAGGTTAGTATTTGCTCAAGTCTTACAGTGGCGAGTGTTTTTCATCTCCCAGTTTTGATGATTTTGTTATTCTGCAGAAATAGGGGCCTGGTGAACCTCAGACATTTACAGATCAAAACAAATACTTGTCAGAAAACTGTGTATACTTATGAAAAAAAATTAAAATGGAGGTTATGAAGAAACAATGTGAGCCAGTTAAGCACTCTGTGTTTATCTGCAATATGGTTATTGGAGCACATGCTAATGTAGCTCTTATTATTTTTCATCTTTTGGGCTTCAGATGCAAAAAATATTTTTTTCCACAATACCTTTGAGTTGTCAATAAATCTTGCGCTTATTACGGCAGTGGTACTTATTTCGTTTCAATCAAATACAATGTTTTTGCCACTAAATTTTTATTAATTGCCACGAGACTCATAAATTAATTACATTTAATTGCTTCTAGAAGTTTATATCAGTGGCTAAATAAAATGTATTTGTTGGGCAGTATCTTTTGAGAGGTTCTGAAAAGTTGTACATTTAATAATGATTTCGTAAATATAGGTACTTTTTTTAAATTTACTATGCACATTATTATTACACATACTAATACATGGGGACAGTAGTTTTGGAGTATAACCAGAATTTCTAAACCTAATATTGCGTAAATTCAGGGGTGAGTCCATGTGTTTTCCTGGAAGTAAAATGCCTGAAACAAAAAACATGTTAAAACTAAAAATAAAAATTTAAAAAATCGAGGGGAGGGGGGGTTGGAGATCTATCAGTATTGAAAATTAATAAAAACATCTGCGGCTTCTGTTAAAATTAATGCAGTTTAATAAACAAAATAGTTTATAAAATTTATCACAGAAAATGTGAAACAGATTAAATGAACATCTAGTGGAACCATTAATTTTGTAAAAAAAATTTTCAACATTATATATATATGTGTGTGTTTGTGTGTGTGGTGTGTGTTGTGTGTGTGTGGTGTGTGTTGTGTGTGTGTGGTGTGTGTGTTGTGTGTGTGTTGTGTGTGTGTTGTGTGTGTGTTGTGTGTGTGTTGTGTGTGTGTTGTGTGTGTTGTGTGTGTGTGTTGTGTGTGTGTGTTGTGTGTGTGTTGTGTGTGTGTGTTGTGTGTATGTGTATTGTGTGTATATGTGTGTGTGTATGTGTATTGTGTGTATGTGTGTGTGTGTATATATATATATTGAAAATTATTAATAACTGAATACACAAAATTATTAAGTAATAGGCAGCACTTTTCCTTATTTACCAAATACCAAAAAAGAAATAATAAAAACATTGTTGCTTTAACCTTAAAAACTCAAAAGTTATGAATTATTAATTAGTCAAGCTTTTGTTCAGTGTAATATTATCAGGTGAACAAAAAAAATGTATACGTAAGGACCCCTAAAAATGGTGACTCGTGTAATTTGCAAAATACAACAGCAATATTTGGTGTACATGAAGTTTTTTCTAGAATTTTAGCATATTTTCTTTAAAAACAATTTTTCATGCAAATCCCGCAGCCTTGGCGGATGTGTTGTTGCAAATCAATTGAGGCACAATGGTTGAAATGTGTGTGTTTTCCTTTCGGATACTTATTGGTGTGGTTTAGCTATGGTTTCTCTGGAACCATAATGGTATTTGTCCAGGCATGCCGTTTTAATACATTGTAACAATTGTCACCAATATTAAAAGATTTAAATTACAAATAGGTGGAAATTCACATTCACGGTTATTTCATACATTTGACCACATAAAAAACCCAAATATTTACATTTTGCGTGTTATGTCATAATGGGAATTGTGAACTTCGCCACATTTCTGGCCGTAGGTACACTCACACGTATATTAATTCTTAAACGTATTTTGCACTCAAAGCCTTTCAACTCATGCACAGCCATGGACACGCGATACCGTGATCTCAATATATCGAAAAGATGATGACAGAGGGACGGTAGCGCAGAGTTTGAAGTGTACCTAGTTACAATACATATCTGTATGACTACGTTTGTTAAATAAAATTGCGTTTATTATGTGATTTTTGTAACAGAAAAACTAAAACTAAAAACATCACCGGACAGACTCTTGTGTAAACAGTGATTTTGCAAAGTTGCTCTGTGTCGCAAAGAGTAGGAACACAAATTTAAATGGCTAAAATGTCGGGATTTTTTTCAGCTGTTCTATCAGAGAATAAATACCAACATTTTATCTGTTTGGGTAGGTACGCTAGATGAATAAACTGAATTGGACAATATAACTTTTTTTAGTAAAAATGTTTAATTTCTACACGTACTGAAAAGGACTGAATAAACTGGAGGAAGTTTTTAAAATTGATAAAATGAGGAGGGTATTATGTATTTTGGTAATGTAAAAAAAATAATTTTCATTTTCATGATTTAATTAATCCATCATTTGTTTGAAGACAAAATACACAATAGTTTCATCTAATTATACAATTAAGAAAATGATCATTAATGAACTAATTAGCTAAATGCATACAATTTTTTCTCTAGAAAAATTAGATTACACAGTAAACAAAATTTTTAATGAAACTCTGCAACAGTTTTTTGATACCTGCTCTCGTTTATGAATTAAAAAAAAAAATCATTGCAAAAGCAGTGTAAATTATGGATCATGGCCTTAAATCCCAGCATACTTTGTAAACATTAAAAATCAGGAATAATGAGGCAAAATCAAAACTCTTCGGTTAACTTTAATAATTTTGACAGTATTTGCAGAAATATTTATTCACTGCGTAACATTTTTTTCACTTCTTTAAATGAATTTTCACACTGCTTCAATGTTTTATTATATTATTTTTTGCACCACTTTTAACATTTTTAAACACCTAAATTTGCAATTTTTATCCACCATTTTTAGGGGTACATTACACACCTTCTTTACAAAAAAGAGTAAAATATTATCATTAATCTCCAAATTTTATTTAAAGTGAACAAATAACAACTTGTTCCTTCTATTCTGATTTGTTTTATAATTAATTACGTTAATTTCATTTTATATTTACCGTAAACCTTCAGAATTTTTACAAAAAACTACCAAATTACCAAAACTTAATTCTAAGGTCCCTATGGGGCATATTATTTAAAATTAATCCAGCATCTGACTTCTACTCTACAGTTAGAGCATTCGATCCCCTGGGCATACAAAGCCCTCAGAAAACCATGTTTTTCTTTGAGGCTGATCCTCCATTTTCATCAACTAACATTACTATATGACCACTAATGAGTACACTGGCCCTTGGGAGGAGGTTGCCTTATCATGGCAAAGGTTCAGCACCTCGGCCCTACATCTCTGCACTATTGATGTTCGGGTCAGCCTCCGGTCCCGACAACCTGTCCTCACGTGACAGTAGACCTCTTGCAACTCCTTGAACATGTTGTTCATTGGCATCCAGCTGCAAACCTTCCTGCCAAGTCAGCGAAGTTCTGGCCAGTTACTTCAGGCGCAGCCGATTCCCTCGGCACCAACCAGCCAACGGCCCACGTGGCCAGGCGAAAAGCCGTTCATCTTGCTATTTGAGGTGTATGACCAGGGCAATCAGATTACTTCCTTCAAATAGTCAGTGAGCCAGGTACAAAAGGCGATATAACCAGACCGACCATGTTCCCACTGCAAAGTCAATGAGCAGTAAAATTCAAACCATGACTTCAAAAATTCAAAAATTTACAACGTAACAGTATACAGTAATTTCAATATACTAAATAAGCTGTAGTTATCCACATAATAGTTTTTATAAAAGTTGAATGGATATACGGGTATAGTCTTCTGATCTTTTTGACAGGAAGAAGACTTGGATTGTCAGCAAGGAGTGATAGACTTTTCGTTGTATTTAAGATCAAGCAATTATTGCAGTGAGAATTCTTCTGAAGAAGATCTTGACCAAGAGCACATAACGACAGTGCTGGATCAGAAGAATTACATTGAAGAACTGAACAGGCACCTCAAGTATGTAGCCATTTATCTATTTTTATTAGCAGTACGCAGGGCCGCAAGTCACCCATTGGCAAACACTGTTTATGCCCTACACCCCCTTATTAATTTTTTTTTTTAATTTACATGGGACACATACAAACTTAAATACTGTACTTACATGTAGTGTGAAAAAATTAAAAATTAAATTAAAAGATAAATATTAGGTTTTTCTGCACCAAACCAAAGAATAATTTGGACTGATTGAGGCACTCTTTATCAAGCAAATTACATAACCATATATCTGCAGATAAAATGATTTTGTTAATTGTAACCTATTTACATTTCAGTTTAACATGAGGTAAATCTTATAAAAGTGCACAAAGTCAACAAGCACCACTGGCCATTTGCCCCTTATGTTAAGCTGGTCCTAGCAGTTAAATAATTTGATGTTGGAAAAGAATTCTTTAACAGATTTCTGTTCCCTAATTGGTTACGCAGTGAAGACAGTTTGTGACTGCTAGTCTACAGCTGTTATGTTTTTTGTGTATTATAGTTTTCTGAGATTTGTGTGACTAATTGACACTTTTATGTTCCATTTTTAATAAAATATTTGATTTCAAAATAAATAAAAATTTACTAAAGAATTATGACTGCATTTTGGAACTTCACAATTTGTTGTAGATACTGCAGAAGATTTTGGGCACTTATAAATACAGTAGCAAGTGTTTAATAATCTTGCTGAAATTGTTTCTAATTTTTACAACAATACTCCCCCCCCCCCCCCCACTACCCCCCAGGGTGTGCAATTTTTATTGAACTATGTGCCACAGTTTTATCTACTATATGTGCAGTACATACAGATTGAGAGAGACTGAAAGGGATACAGAAATAGGAAGTCACACAGATTGATAGTGATAGATAGAGTGATATAATAGAGACTTAGGGAGGTATAGTGATACAAGTGAGAGAGGGGGAGAGAGTGATACAGAGGGAGTGAAGGAGAGTGATACAAAAGGATGGAGAATAAATACCAGGAATAGAGAATGATATTGTGTAATACAAAGAGATAGTTATAAAGAAGAAAATATAGAGAGCTAGAGTAAAAAATTATTTATTGAAATATGTAAGTGCTTTAAGAAAGAAATTCTAAATTGAATGTGTTTTAAAGCTGTTACTTAAGAGTTTTAATTTCAGTAATAGTTATTGGTAAACATACGTGACAGTTTCTTTCCCCCCACCCACCCCCGAAAAATTTCAATTTTATGCTCTTGAAAGCTTGCACCTTTGCAGTCTATGAGTATACTTAAATTAAGAACAATTTATTATAATTTATATTTGCAGTCCCCTGCATACAATGAGAAAATTATTTTTTGAAAGTTCCGCCTGTAATTTTTTCATAGTTTTGAAGTGTGAGTGTCACAGATAATTATTTTATGAACATGGCATAATAGGTCATGCTACAGTGACTAGTTAAATAGTTATGTTCCTGTCACATTATCGGAAACAGATTTTCAGAAGCTATATTTACCCACTGGAAAATTCCAGTTAGTTAAATTATTAGAGTGTTCAAAATACAGTACGCATAAAAGGTTCCTATCTACCTGCGCTTGAAATGCATTGTAGCGAGTTACAAGTAATCATATTTGGAAGAAACACCTCAACGCGCTTTGCGTTTGTACATCTATGAAAGGAAAACACATTTCGAAGAATGTTTCTATCCATTTTAAAATTAGGGTTGCTTATTGGGAACACGATTTTCAAGACCCTCAAAATGGCTAAAAGCAGCTTTTTTAAATTGCAGTACATATCTAGAAAAATTCTGACTGGATTCGGAAAACACAATAATAGAAATAGGTGCTGTAATTTGAACTATAAATATTACAAATAAAATAATACAGTCACTGATTAAAGTCCAATAGGAAAATTAATAATAGTAAAGCTCTGCGCACCATTTGCGGGGTTTGCATGCAGAGATGATATTGCATTACATACGCCGACCGACGTCACTCTTTAACACTTTGTTGGTTTTGTGCCTCACATACACCAACGCAACCTGCCTAGATAAGAACCTTAAGAGGGCGTGGTACATAGTAATTCAGTGCTAAAAGCATTTATCTATAACTGTAGGTTTCTTAAAGCCAATTTAGATTAAATAATAGCAATCCTGGACAATAGTTTTAGTCAATGTTTTAAACAAAATTGGTTCCTGTGTTACGAACATCTGAGGCACAATCTCTGATGCCGGAATCTTGTGCATTTAACTGCGACGCAAGAAATCACATGTAACGAATTAGTAATTCTGGATAAATATTTACTCATAAAGTTGGCAAATACCACTATCCAGAATTGTCATTGAGTATTTTATTCATATTGGCTTCGGAAAAAAAAAGTATAGAAATGAATTTATGTTTTCAGCGTTTATTTATCTACCACACACTCTTAAGAGGAGTCACTAGCAGGACTTTGTAAAATCGGAGTTTTTGCATGTACCCATATCTCTGTAAATAACTGTCATACTTTCATAGCATTGATTTCTGAATATTGGTGCTTATTGTAATTTGTACACTGCCCCGATGTTCTGGCATGAGGCCCTGTATATCTCTGTTTGTGTGTGCATGTGTGTGTGTGTGCCGGTGTGCATGCATGTGCGTGCAGCTCAGATATTCACATCCATTGTTATATCAAAGCAAAATATGTTGTGGAATATTAGCCACAATCTTGAGTGTTCTTTTGCAGGAGAACAGGATGTACATTATTTATAAAATACAAATGTTTTGAACTCCCTTTCGTAAATAAACACATAAGACTGTAGGTTATAAAAATTGTATTGACAAGCACGGTTCAAATTAAAAATGCCTGGTAATTTCACTTTTCATCGCGTGAACCTGATTGATTTGTAAAAAATACCAAGAGATAGAGATATATATATATATATATATATATATATATACACACACACACACACACACACACACACACACGTACTTTATTTGCAGTCAGTTCAGAATGATTGTGTTTCAGTAAGCAAATACATAGATCTAATTTTTGGTTATTCATTGCCAACTTTACAGAATGTAAAATAAAATTGATTCCAAAATAATTTTTTGATTTTCAACAATAAGTAGCTAAACAGACAGACAAAGTACATTTTTATTTAGTAATTTAAATACATTAGTTCTGTGTAAAATTTTTTATTAGGGTGTTAGTCCTACAGAACATTTTAACTTGTTAGTGCCACAGTGACCAACCTGCAGTCGAAAGTGGAGACGCTGATGACTACGAATGCCCTAATGAAGGAAGATTTGGCAATTGCAAAGAACAACATCCTGTCGTTGACTCAGGATAATATGACTTTGAAGAAGGAGCTGGGGCTGGACGTGAATGCAGACCGCAAGGATGAAGGCGGTGGCTTCATTGAAACCAGTGGGAAGAAGGCAGAGCTAGCAGCCAAGGCCTCGGAGGTGGAGGAGCTAAGGCAGCAGATAGAGAATGAGAAGAAACAGAGGCAAGAAGCAGAGAAGGAGTTGGACCTCCAAGTATGTATGCAGAGGTATCAATGACTCAGCAAAGCTTCTTCCATTTTTAAATGCTTGGCTGTAGTGACTTGCTGCATTGTTAGGTGCCATGTGATAAATCTTTTATCATTTTTATGGATAGTTAATTTGTAGTGTTTATTGTGTTAATTTGTGGTACATAACTAGCTCATGATATTTGAAATTCTCTCTGGTATCTTAGTGCTTTCCTGTCAGCTATTGTTATTCCAAGTGTCGAATATTGTGGCAAGTCTGAGTTAAAGCTAAACTGGATTGTATAATTGTGTAAATTCAAAGTAAACATTGATAAAATTAGTTTTTTTAAACGAGCAGTTCAGTAGTTTGGTTGATGGTGGTTGTACAGTACTAAGATATATGTAAGTGCATTTGTCTTTCGTGGATAGAGTAGGTAGTGTTCCAGATGGGTTAATCCAATTTTGGACACATTGTCTTGAATTTTCGTCAGCACTGCTGCAGTGAAATACAATTTTTATTTTATTGGAAATAGTGTTAAAAACTAGAATTAGTTAAGATTTC
The DNA here is from genome assembly GCA_003012365.1 of Medauroidea extradentata. NCBI lineage: Eukaryota > Metazoa > Arthropoda > Insecta > Phasmatodea > Phasmatidae > Medauroidea > Medauroidea extradentata. Next base: position 63,077 of record PNEQ01002680.1, on the reverse strand, counting down.
TGCTAATAAAAGCCTTTAATTGGTTGGCTGATATTTGTGTAGTACCCCAACAGTTTCAATAAGTATGTAATTTTTTGTAAAATTTTAAATTGTTCCTTGATTTCACTTGATGGTTGGTTAGAGCAGGTGTTGCTATACTGTGAATCAGAAGGAGTTTATCATAAAGTCAGACTTTCTATGAAGTGTACATTTTGCAATAGTGTGAACTACATAGAATCTTACTGTTCTGACTCCCCACCTCTATTATGAGCATGACCTTAACTAATTTTTTTACTGATACAATACGGTGTACAAGTACTTACAGAGTAGTACTCGTTGATAGACCACACATAAGAAAGAACGAACACATTTTCCGCGGAAGTGTGGAGGCTTGCGACGTTTCGCCGGCTGGGCCGGCTTTTTCAGGCGGCGAGTGGCCAACAGCTACCTTCCTATGTCAAAGACACTAACCACTACCTAGAACGCCTCAGACATTTAGACTCCATACCGCAAGATGCCTACCTGGTCACCATAGACGTCACATCTCCACACGAACATTCCCCACGCATCTGGTCTATCCGCCATAGAATATTATCTTAACCAAAGACCTTCAAACAGCAAACCATCGACTGATTTTCTGGTGGAACTAGCCAGACTAACACTCAACAACAGCAGCTTCCGTTTCATAGATACTAAACACTACCTCCAGGCACCGCCATTGGTACCCACGTGGCCCCCTCCTACGCCAACCTGTTCATGGGCAGACTAGAGGACAACTTCCTCAGTCACCAACCCAACCCACCATACCGCTGGATGAGATACATTGATGACATCTTCATCAGATGGACCTCAACAGAAGATCAGCTAATCCACTTCAACAGCTTAAATACCTTTAGTTCACTTAACTTCACCTGGTCATTCTCCAAAACACATGCAGTTTTCCTGGATGTCGAGTTGGCACTACATTATGGTATCATTCACACCTCAGTACACACAAAACCAACCTACAACCTTTAATACATTAATTTCAACAGCTGTCACCTATACCATGCCAAAAAGTCACTACCTTACAGCCTTGCCACCAGAGCCAATCACATTATGTTAAACCCACAGTGACCTTAACAAACAGTGCCATCAGATAGCCAAAGCTTTCACATACAGGAGCTACCCTGAAACCCCTGGTCCTAAAACAAATTCAACAAGCCACACCAGCAACATTACCAAAGCCAAAAATACAGATATCCCTTTGGTGGAACCATATCAGGAAGGCCTATGCAAACTCCAACCCATTCTCAACTCAGGCTACAAAATCTTGTCCTTCTCACCACAAACCCAAAACCTTTATTCGAAACCACCCAGGTAGGTTTTCAGACGACCACCCAACCTCCGCAACAAACTAGTACGCCCTAAACTCCCACCTTCTCCAGCTACCAGCACTACTACCTAATCTCTAAGGTTCTCATCCCTGCAATAGCCCACGTTGTGGCTCCTGTGCCATCCACCAGCCGTCTACATCATTCAAAAGCAGGCTAACCAATCACATTTATCCCATTCAAGGCAGTTACAGCTGTGCTACCAAAAACCTAATTTATCAGCTACGGTGTGATGCTGAATATATTGGCCTCACCACCAACACTCTGAGACAGAGAATGAATGGCCACAGAGCAGACACCAGACAAGCAATAGCAGGTAAAGACACCAACTCACAGGAAAAACCAGTTGCTGCCAGTGCAGTCCACCATTACAAAGACTTTGATGCATGCTACAGCACTAGAGTGGTGAGGGCCTTGCCACCTACAAGCAATAACTCTGAACTCAGACGATGGGAACTAGCTCATCAGTACATCACCAAATCAAGGCAACCATTTCACTTGCATCTTCTCATAAACCTCTACACATTCTGTTCTACATGATGTTTTCGAATCTCCTGCCGCATATCAGTTCTACCAGTGGCTGTTAGGTGCATCAGCAACCATACCGCAGTCAGCCATGTCTCTTCGCCCAAGGAAGCTGCTCTAAGCAGCGAAATGTCACGATACGCGCTTCCGCGATCATGTGTTGTCCTATATTTTTGTGTGTATCTGTCAAGTACCAAAACGTAGGTACTTGTGCGTCTGTCTTTTGTACGTACTGATAGCCTAGCGGCCTCTTCCTTTCATTTATATCAACATCAAAGTTTAAATTGATTTGTCACTGCCCTTTGTGTTGCGGGTTGTGTTCCCTGAGGAGGCTGCAGGCCACTGGCTGAGACTTAATGGGTGCCTCTGGGAACGACGATCTAGCTAGTTCGCGCCCCAATGAGTGAAGCCGGGGGAGGGGGGGAGCCACGCACCAGTTGTACAAAAGGGAGGGGGAGGCGGGTACTTCACTTTATCTGTCTGCAGGTTTCTTTGTCACTCAGCTGTAAAAGAGTTACCGTAGGAGTCTTTGCTTGCAATCTGAGAGAGGCTTGGGTTCGAAGCATGCTTCTGCCCTGAGTTGCTGTACCCATCGAGGGTTCAGTGGCATGGTGGGGTGATGACTTCAAAGGGCTCAAGATAGGCGGGGGCTCTCGGACCATGTGCCGTAGGATCCTGCTAAGAGAATCCCGATTACGCTTACGAGTGCACTGCTTCTTACTGGGAGGTGTTTGCTAGTCGCTCATCTTTTCGTGACTGAGCGAAAGTGCCTGACACTGGGATCGGCAGAACTCCTCAAAGGAGAGCTGCAGTCCGAGTATTTTCTGTGGGGACGGAATTAGACAAGGCGCTCGCAGAGAGGAGCGCACTTGATGTCGGCGCTCTTGCGCTACCCTTTTTCGTAGGGTCCTGCAAGGCTAAGATATCGTCTCGACTTATGTGAATTTCAAGGACCTCAGAAGATGCACTCATTTGAAGAAAAGAGTTTTATGTCTGAATCCCACGTGTATGGCTCCAAATATCACAACCTTACATCTACTGGTTTATAATAATCGCGCACAGTATTTACACTTGATTTGAACACTGAATTAACACTGTTTTTACACTGAATTAACTCTTAACACTGGTCCATAACTCTTGGATGCTGTACAATTAATAACTTTGCAGTCTTATCTCGTGAGCCTGTACTTACATTTGGTTTACACAACATTGACCATAGATTACTTGTATCGCGACTTCCGGGTAGCGTGCCTCGTAGCAGCTAGTACAGGCGTTAATCTAGGGTGCATTTCCTTATGCAAATGCGCAGCATGAGAGATGTGTGACAGCGCCACCTACATCCCAGCCTCTCAGCATGGCTCATAGGTGAAAGGGGGGGTGAGTGAGTGAAGGTCTCCCTTCGCAAGAAGTCACCTCAGGAGGTTGTGGGACTCTTTTTGCAAGAAGTCGCCTCAGGAAGGTTGAGGGACTCCCGTCGCAAGAAGTCACCGCTGTAGAGTGGAGGGCTCCCTTTGCAAGAAGCCACCTCCGGAGAATTTGGGGGCCTCCCTTCGCAAGAAGCCAATCTCAGGTTAGGACTGTGTGCGAGTGTGCCGAGAGTCGGGAGCTCAAGGGAGCTGCCAGCATACTGTCAATATTCTGGGTGAGATGCAGCCATTTTATACCTTGAGTTAAGGGGTCTGGGTGGGAAGAAGTCCCGTTAGGTAGGTGGTAAGATGGCGGAGCAGAGGCAGGACTCTTTGCTGCAGGCAGATGTGCCACCCTAACACCCACACCTTTTTTTCCATACAAAAATACAAACACGTGGTACTGGGAAGTTAGGCGCAAAAATACCTCCAGGTCTCACTTCAAAAATAAAATGTCGTAAAAACAAGAGATAAACACAGATACAAATAAAATGCAATCACAATTATTTCCAATATTCATTACATTATTTACATAAGCACGTAAAAAAAAGTGTCCATTAAAAATACTTTTGCAGCATGCACTTAAGTTTTATAGAGTTTTTTGCACTGAAAACATCTGTGTTATTTATTTACACACGTGGAGGAAAAACGTTGGATTATTATCACATCTTTATTTATCCTGTTTGGGATTATTCATGTGATAAATGCTAATATGTATATTCCTACATAAGCTGCATTGTAAGTTATGAAATCATCAAATGGTGGGAAGGACCTGAGGTAAACAATATCTTTTAGGCCTAACCTCAAAGGAACAAGTTCTTGGAAAAGGGGGGGGGGGGGTGAGCGTCTAAGAATGTACGTTAACGTTGAGGCGTCAAAATATAAATACAGTATCTTGGAGGAATAGTAGTTCAGACTCATAATGTACCGTATTTGAATGTTGGAAATGAAAGCTAAATCCAGGTATCCTCGGGGTCACGTATCAGCCACATATTCTCTGCAGTATGAACCAATGGTAGCGGGGTGGATGTAAGGAAAAATAGACCAGGGATCAGTTGTGGTAGTGTTCAAATACCTACCTACCAAGAAATTATGAATACAGTACTGTATTTAAATGAATATAAAGTCATAGCTAAATAAATAGATTCAGTATAGAGGAGACTTTATTTCAGTTCTTTATTACTAAATCTTTATGAGTGTGACTTATACACTCAGTTCTAAAATAAATTAAACAGAGAAAAATATGATGCGAGGCATTTGGGCTTGTAGCATTAAATATTTACACAAATTTTAACTGTTTATTTTACTTTGTTGATTAGTAAATTAAAATACTTTTCTTACAAAAGCGTAAACAATACAACATTACAGTATTTCCTACGTCAATTCATTTTTCTATCATTCTTTTAATTAGCCAGGTTATATAATCTTTTTTATCCTTCAACAGGTTTTATCATCTCTTTGTTAAGACACCTTCATAAATATGTATTCAAGTGATGGGAGTTGTTAAAGTGTAAAATGAATATTTCAATAAAACTGTAAAAGTTACATTACTTAAAAGAGGTAATTATTACGTGATATTAGAGTGGGGAGGGGATTTTAATGAAATAAAATCTAGATTAGCTTGCACAAAATTTAAAAAAATTAAAATACTTAACCAAACTAAGTGATTTTTTAAAATGATAGACTACATTACAAAAAGAACAAAGGCAAAGATCCTAAATTTGTGTAGTACTCATTCCAAACATAATGCAACACTCCTAACCGCGCCCAACAAGTGCGCAATGGGCATACTAGCACATTGGCTGACAGCTCGTCATAGGCCTTGTTCAAACTGACTGAGTCAGAAAGCCTCACAATCATACTCGCCTACCTCTTTTGTAGGAAATGAGTAAAGGTATGAGCGTTATTTTCCTAGTATGAAAAACAAAGAAAATAAGGTACAGGTAATTTGGAATAAAGTGAGTACTAATGATTTAACCTTTGAAGAAAAATCACTAACCGGTACTGCATGTAAGTCAACATTAACAATAGTTACATTATTGTTTGTATGGTTGGTAGCGAATCTTTGCATGTAGTTCCGTGTACTTTCTTATTTGAATACATCATTAGTGAAAGGTCATCAAATGCAAACGACCTCTCTTTATTTAATGTACTTCAAAATATTTATTCGTTTTCTTATTGACATACCTACTAAACGTATAATTTGATTTAATTAGCGCCAACACAAAGTGACGCAACGGCCCGCTGATCATCAATTGTCGTTGGCACATGCTGCAAGTGCTTCCCGCTACAGAGGTAGTTTGAAATTTCACCGACAGGTGGAATCAGAGTAAGGTTTTCGCCTCTTTGCTTGGAAGCAATGTGAGTCATTGAGTGTGTCTGTCCGTTGTGTAATAAATATTTGTTTCTGATAAACATATTAAACAGTATTAGAAGTGACTGTTTACGAATATCATTGCTAAATGATGTGATGTCATTAGTAATCTGTAAATTGATATGATTTATAGTCACCAACCTGAGTATCTGGAAATAGAAACAGTGTTATAGTATTTTTTTCCAGATACACACGCTAAGAAAATACGTTATTTATTGTTTCAGTTAAGTGAGTCGTCGTTCATGGCAGTATGCTGAACAAACTCGAATTCTTGAATTGCGTGTGTCATGACTCATGTGTTTTTTGTTTTGTGACTGTATTGAATTAGAAATTTTTGTACTACGCACACATTTACGTAATTTGTAAAGGCAATAGTGTGTGTTGTATCAATTAGTCGATGCAGAGAAACCAGTGTTATAAGGCGTTAACTTGCAGGTATTTATAACTAAGGTTACTATTGAGTAACGTATAGCATATATTTCAGCAGCCGTGCATTTAATGAGTAAATATTATAGATGACATTTATCGGAGTACCTAGTAAAATGTAAATGTAAACATTGTACGAGCCTATGTAAATAAAATCATGTGGCATTGTTTATATTTACATGCAGCGGAAAGATATAAGCTGGCAGAAAATAGAAATTAATCTCGGATTTTTTGAGTGCTTACTTTATTCCGAACCATCTATACTTAGCGTAGAATGCTACTTTATATGCCTCACTGTGCCAGTGTATAAAATATAAATTGTAGAGAATGAAAAATATTTCATGTGAAAACTCAATCAGTTTATTTTAAAATTAGTTTATATTTATTATTGTTATTTCACAATGTCTATCTCATTGACCTAAGGCAGTGTAGTCAGTCCCATGACAGTTTTTTATTATTTAATTTGATTTATCAAAATGTGCAAACTTTTCAGACTCTTCATGACTCCTATGAGAATATTCGTGATTTCTTTGTGAATATGGATTCACCAAATTCAGTATTATGTACTCTAATTCAGGATACTATTCAGGATACTATACTTCATGGTATTATTCAGGATACTATCATTCAGTACACTTTCATTCAGGACACTATCATTCAGGACGCTATCATTCAGGACACTTTCCATCAGGACACTAACAAACTACTGGCGTCCATCTTGCCGCTTCGCTTGTTTGCATGTGACTGTCCTTCTCTCACCTCTCCTTCGACCGACTTATGGACTGCTGAGTGCACAGTGGCCTTCCCTCCAGCCACGCCTGAGTGGATGTGCTCCTCCGGGATGTTGCTCTTTTAACTCTCTCTTGGCCATGTCAGAGCTGTTCACTATGTCTCGGTAACTGCCCCGCGCAACGGTTAACGACCTCAGAAAAAGTGCTGTGCTACTTACACTGTTCTCGAGTGGCTTGACGGAACATCTGTAGACTATCAGAGGCAAGGAGAGCGAGGGGGCAACCAACAGAAATGTCCAGTACTACTAGACGGCTATAGAACCAGTCAGCTACATACCTCTTCCCGTGTTCCTCCTGTCACTCTCATGATATCCACCAACGAAAACTAGCCGGCCAATGTATTGTACACAGTACTGACAAAACTACTTGAGAAATGCACTACCACAGTTAGAGATGTTAAAATACAGTGCTGTGCGATCTGCTGCCATCCTAAGAAAATTAATCCCAAATAAAGACTTCAGCTTAAAACCTAATCTTAAAATCAGTATACCAACAGTTCAACAGCAACAACAATAAATAAATCTGCCATGACAGTATATTCAGTTTGTCAGGTAAAATAAAGGATTATTTATTGTAATCTGATTTCGTGACAAAAAGTTGATGTTGATGAAAGTGGACATTGCCGTTCCTAATCGTTGCACGTTGTTCTGTGTAAATGCTTTTGTCAGTGATGTTAGAGACTATTATCCACATTTGTGTTTGAAATGTGCATGTATATATTTAGAAATTAATTTGTATTAAAAACAATTTTTTTAATATATGGTCTTGCCAAAAACAATACTAGATTATGGATTTTGTGAGAAAAAGAATACATTTTGGTGTACTGGTGTAAGGGTTAGGGGTGAACTGAAATGTGTCCAAAATTTTTCAAAATATGTTTTGAACCCCCCTTCACAATTTCCCATTGACCATTATTCTTTTTTCCAGAAACTGTGAGAGAAATTAAAGACTTTGTTTGTTTATGTTCATAAAATAACCACTTTTCAAACCCAGTGTTTATTAACCACACCTTAGTTAATAGCATTGGTTTGAAGTGGCCACCTTGCATATATAGTTTGCTGATTGGTACTGTATACAACTGTAGGTTAAACGTACATAGTTGGATCTCTGACTGTATTTTCATATTGCATAAGGTGTATAAGAGTGCAGATTGTTTTGATGTATTATGTACACCTATGCACTCATATTTTTTTGGCGTTCAGAAGGGTATACAAATTTACGTACAGATACCAGCTCTGTGAGAGGCAGTACATATTTGAACACTGTTTGTTGAAGATATTGACTGCAATTTGGGATATTTAATCTCCCTGTGCTGTATAGTCCTGAGTGCAAGAACTAATGATAATTCATTGTTCAGATTTAGATTGCCCCAACTAGCTAATGAAATGCAAAGATGTGTTAGATTACTTTTCTGGCATCCCTGATGGCTATCACTGAATACACAGTTGCGATTTTTGTGTTTAGGAGGTTATGTAAGTTTTTAAGTGCCATGAATATAGGTGTCCCATCGCTCCTAGTGGGTCTCTGTATTACAGTTCACTGTTTGTCAATCTTACTGAGCATCTAATTATCTACGTACGTACCTTAAAATACCAGTTTCAAGTGCCTGAAAAAATCAATCCTAGGAATCTGCTATGCATGTCACAACTTATGGTTTTGGCACTAACCTCCCTACATTAACAATGAAGTACCAATCTCTGTCTAGAGAGACAGTCTTTGGGAGTCTGTCAGAACATTTTGTCTTTTTCACACTTGGCGTGTAAAATTTCACATGCTTAGTACACAAAAGCTTCATGCACTGTATTATGTATCTTCTAAATTACTGTACTTATGAATAGGGACAGGAAAATTTCGCGAATTCTGTGATCCATATGCTACAATCAATTAGCCTGTGCATACTCAAACCCTGGTTTTTTGTTGATTGTCTGCTTTTCCACTGAATAGAAACTAACATACAAATGGTCGGGGCTTGAGTATGTATAGGATAGTTGATTCAAACTTGCAGGTCATTGAATTTGCGAAATTTTCCTGTCCCTACTTATGGAGCTGTTATGTTGCCCATATTCTAGTAACATTAATATACATTATACAGATTCGTCCAACTGACACATTGCAGATAAACATTAAATCAAATATCTTGTGTTACAATTTTGTGTGTAAGTATGTGCATGCATTATGCATTAGCATATGTATGTGTGTATGTATACATCTGCGTGTGGGTGTACTCATGCATATGTGTACATTTGTGTGTGACCTGTATGTCCCGCAGCCAATAGACTTCTTGCTCTGCTTGGTGAAAAATTTTTCTAATTTTTTTTCTGAATGCCAGTATTGTCCAGCAGGAAATTGAGAAAAACTTACATCATGTACCACAGTTTGATTCTGTTGCACATTGTCATAATATTTAATACAATGTGATAGTGCTTGTCCCTTAAATTTTAAAATAGCTGTTTCCTGTGCCCTTGTAAGTACCACATACTTTGTAAAGTACTGTGTTCTGTTACAGCTAGCCTATTTGATGAAAGTAATGCAGTTGATTTTGTTTTCTTTCATGAATGTTGCTGTATCTGCTTGCTTGACACAACAGATAAGTCTGAAAGCTGAGATGGAGGTGGCTATGAAGCTGCTGGAGAAGGATATACATGAGAAACAGGACACAATTATATCATTACGCAGACAGCTTGATGATATTAAGCTTATTAATCTTGAGATGTACAGGAAGTTGCAGGTAAGTTGCATGCGTTATTTTGTACCTCAAGTCTTATTCGTCGTTTGTCTGGTTAAGTGTTTGTAATGTCCATGGCTTGAATGAACAAAAAAAAAAAATAAAATAAAAGTTGTGTATAAAAGTTTTTCAGGGAACATATTTTGTAGTGTAGGGTTGGTGATGATTTTTAAAAATACAGTACAGCCCAAATTTAATGAAATCGGGAGTAACAAAATCAGTGATTTAACAAAAGGATTTATAGGAACCTTAAAAAATAACAAAAAATATGTGAATGGACAAAGTAGGCTAACTGTGATAAAATGGAATAAAAATTGTAATGTAAGTCTATTAAAAATACTTTTACTGGCTGCAGTATATACTTATTTGTCCATAAATAGTCTTAAACCATCCATCGAGAAACAAACAAAAAATCGTTAAAATTGGTGGAAATTTTGGCTGCGCCAGTGACTTGGAGCTGAATGAATGTGTGTACCCGAGCGAGTGGCGCTGCGTTGCGTAATAGGTACGTGCTTAGATCCTCACTGTGGCGGCTGGCAAGTGAATGAGCATCTAGGTACCCAGTCTACACAGCGTGACGGTGGATAGCATGGGAACTAATACACAGTGCTTCACGCCTCCATCATTTCAGCTTGCTGTATTAAATAATTATATTACCGATAGACTGCAGTGGTGTCCAAAGTGTTATTTTCTATTGCGTCCCATGATAAAACAACCGTATTTATAAAAATATGTTGTACAGTAATATTATTTATAAAAAATTTTTACATCGAGTTTACTACCGTAAACATAAATAATATGTTTCGCTGATCTTAAAAAATGCTAGAGTGCAAAGTATTTTTAGCAAGCAGTAACCTGATGTTGAATGAGCGCTGTGGCTTTCAAACTATAATGGCAGCCACTGACAGAGTTATTTATTAATTTTATCTTCATACAAACTTTTATTTCAGTTTTCATTGTTTTTTTTTTCTCCCCATGGTAATTTCTTGCATTTTATTCGAGGAGCGGCAGAGAGGGAAAGATAGAAGGCTCGGCAATGATAGTCCTCACTTCTCACTTGTTGACGGCGCGGCGTAACACACAAGGTGCACGCTCGACATGCATCCACTGGAAGGTTTTAAATTTTTTTTGCCGAATATTTTTCTTTCACTGCTGTGGTTTTCCTCTTGATGGTAACGTGGCATGTTATTGTTGTTTGCTAACTGGCTTTTTTTTATAATAATCTTATATTCTGACGAAATATTCTCAATGTATTTAGTTTTGTTTTTTGGGTGGGGGCTAAAAAAATATAAAGTCAGATTTAACGAAACATTGATTTAAACTAAACGTTTTTGGGTCCTGTGGCATTCCGTTAAATCGGGGTTCTACTGTACATACATGAATAATATGTAACAATTATGAAATATCCTTGAAACTGATTTGTAAATACTATAACCTTTTAAATACTACAATGTAAATCAATTAATTTTGCACAAAGTTTTTAATTATTTTCCAAGCATGCTGAATATCTATTTAGATTTATTAAAATAAAATTCTGTACATTTAACTATTATTGTAAAAAAGTTCAATTAAAATTGTTTGATTTACAATTGCCACAAAGTTGTTAAAATCATTTGGTTTTTGTGTAAGGTACATATATGAACTATTCCTTATGAGATATACAAAGAGAAGGCTAGAAATGACAGCTAGGCTACTAATTACTAAAACATGTAGACAGAGATGTGCATGTACTTACAGAAGTGTACTTGCAGGTAGGAGAACATAAAAAACAAATGGACAACACATTTTTTGGATTTATTTTGTAAATTTTTAAATCTACACTAAATGTAAAATCAACCATAATTACTGTATCAGCTTAAAAAATTTATACAGTACGTTGCCCATGTAATTTTTTCTTTAAGCGAAATTTACTGGGCTAACTGGACAAATCAGGGTGGTTTAAAATTTAATCTTGTTTAGCTAGAAAATCAAGTTTACAGTACATGGTGAAACACTTCACTTTTTTAATCAAGATTAGATACCCACTAATTGAGATTAAATTGCTTAACATTTGATGGGAAACCCATCCTTAATAACAATTCTTGCATTCGCGAAACATGTTAAAAAATTAATTTTGCATGATTTACAAGTTTTGCTAGTATTTTTAATTAATAGTACATTGTATTTCAGTAATCTCTAAAGCTTTGTCCAGAATCAACCACTTTACAAAACAAATCCTTCATGTGTGTATTCAGATTAGTTGCTAAATATCCATGAGTATAGAGGCCGCGGTGGGCGAGGAGTCAGACCTCTTGCCTCCCACCAAGGTGATCTGGGCTCTTTTCCTGGCGGGGTTGGTCCCCGGATTTTTGCATGTGGGAAGCGTGCCGGACAATGCCGTTGGTCGGCGGATTTTCTCGGGGATCTCCCATTTCTCCAGCCCAATAATTCCGGCGCTGCTTCATACTCACATCATGTCACCTCCACCAGCGCTAAAGACATCGCTGTTAAGCGCTGACCAAAATCTCTTTACTCACTCACTCCATGAGTATAATACTGTACATTTTCCTATAGAGTTAATCAGTGGCGGCTGGTCAATGTTTTGAGCTCAGTGCTCTGAATATAATGTTCTTCACCATCCCCCCCTCCCTCTAAAATGCTATACTTTCTTTCCCTACAAATAATCATAATTTTAACTCAAAGGTATAGAACTTTTGCTTTACAGGTATTGAAAAACTGCACTGCGTTTCCTGGAAACCAGTAATATTACCTATACTATGCATCTCAGCAATGTAGCCAATAAAGTGTTTTGTATAATACATTCAGCTTAAAGAATTAATTTTAGTTTTATGTTAATTGTAATTTATAATTACTCTTGTCTTCTTTGAAAAATTAATATTTAAGAATATTCTCAGAGTATATCTGATCAGCAGATATTATAAGATGTCAAACGTGTTCACCAGCCATAATACGCACATTTGTTTTGTTGTACAGCTGTTACAAGGCATAACCTGCACCTTCACGTATGTATGCAACTTACCCAACAATACAGAACTGGTTTTTAACTTGCAAAAGGAAAAAAAAGTTCCTACAGACAGTTTTGTTATAATGTGAGTAGCCTATTTAAAACAAAAGCCCTGTTTAGTTTCTATTTTCGGCCAATTTCTATATTTCAGCTGCATATTAACAAAAAGATTACCAAGTGTTTTAGTTTAAGTTATATTTAACATGTAAAATCTTCTGTTAATCCCCTTTAACAAATGTTACATGCTTAACAGCGGGCCATGGACTTTTTTTGTGGCTACGTAACCTGCTCCGAAAAATGTTATCTACAATATATAGGTACTCGTTAAATACACAAGCAATGAATACCACTAACGGCAAGTTAGTGTAAATACCTGCGAAGTAACTTCTATAGCCTACAATCTCAGTTTCTGTACATTTGTTCTTACTGCATTCCATCTGTTTCTCCTCACGATTTATGTGTACTCAATTCGTAGATAAAATGCCAACAATTTAGCTTGTGAGACGTCTGGACTACGTTAGAGTTCAGCTTGTCTAAATGCCAACACAATTTTATAACACATGCGAAGTAGGCCAACGCATATCTTCAGCCCCGCATTGGCATATCATTTTGATACGATTAAATAAATATTCCGAAAACTGTAAGTTAATAACTCCTTCAATTATGAAAACTAGACGTTTCATGTGCTTGTCCACTCTAAAATCATCACATACACTGCGCAGTTCGTTTTATTATCAGCTAGGCCTTAGGCGTACGATATTCATGATTACAAAACACATAAATAAAAGTTTGCCGTTTGTACCCACTAATAAACCACGGACACAAACCTTAAAATACGTTTCGACCTACATTTAAGCAAAACAGAATTTGCACAAAATGAATCAACATTGTAAAATTTGACTTACCAGATTATCCCATCATAAAGCGTCGGTAATGTATCCATTGTGTCAAAGACTAATAACATAGATTCTACTGCAGTTCATTATTTATGCACAGTATCACGACGACACTCATACCTGCAACTTACAATAATAATACATAGTAAGTTACTATTCATAAAAGTTATTCTTAGTCAGCTACACGTCCATGTGACACCGAAAATTACTTTGTTTACCAGTCTGCAATGTACAAACACGTGTGCGATGCAAGCAGCCATCATTGTCAACGCACTAACGTAACTGTCACGCGCTTGCACAGTAGGCTACTCTGCTCAATGCACAGAGCAGGTGTTGATAAAGGCGAGGTTCCCGCATCTCTCTACGCGTCTGGCTAGGACAGGGAGTGGGAAAGGGGAGTGACAGCCGTGTGTTAGTCGGTGGTAGCACCGAGCCAAGTTTACACCATAGAAAAGGGTGGCTTACACAAATGAAATTACTTGAGAAAACTCCGTCCGCGTATAAAACTTAGCGCAAAGCAGTCAATCTCTAATTAAGAAAGGTTAGAAGTATTTATTGTGGCACATTACTAGAAATGTAATAAAATTAGGTACACAGTTACTTTGTAAAATTTTACTCAGTGCTACAGCACGAGAGCACGGCCTTACGCACCACCACTGGAGTTACTGTATACTATTACGTACCTAAATTTATTACTTAAAAAAAAAACCTCCCCATTTTTTGACTAAGTTGATTGCTACAAGACAATGACTTTGTGCCTGAATATTCGTGCAAACTCAGTTCTTAAAATGTACAGCTGTTTTTACCTCTCTTGAGTGAGTGAGTGAGTGAGTGAGAGAATTTGGTCAGTGCTCAACATTGAGGTCTTTAACGGTGGTGAGGGGTGACATGAGGTGAGTATGGAGCAGATATGGAATGAAAGGGCAAGGAAAATGGTAGACCTTGAGAAAACCTGCTGACCAGTGTCGCCATCAAGCACAATTCCCACATGGGAAAACCCTGGGACCTTCTCCGCCCAGAATTTAATCCGGATTGTTTTGGTGGGTGGCAAGTCACACAGATTTTGATGTATGTAACTTGTCCATGATATCTTGCAGAGTAATATCACATCAGAATCTTGTGTCTAAAGAAGTACAGGGAACATGAATCTAGTGTAGTACGCTGTTTATAGCTGTGTTGCGTGTCTTGAAAATCGAGTTTGTAAATTGCATGGCATCTTGACAGCAACATTCCATGCTCGTTTGTTTTTTCTTTTCGTAAATTGGCCCTATGAGCACATGTAGAATAGTTTAATATAAAAAGTATTTTCCAGCACTACAACACATTTAAATCACTTAGTAGACAGCCATCTTAATGTCACATTGAGGTGAGTTGCAGATGGGAAGACTGCATGCTAGTTGAGAATTTTGCGCAAAGATACAATAATGCAGTAGGTGTATGATCATGAACTGGTCTTAGTGCCTGTGCCTTGTCTCAGATCCCGATTGTGCTAAATAGCTGCAGTTAGGCGGAACACGTAGACAATAGCATCTTAATAACAGATATGTTCTGTGTAGTCCGTCTCATGCAAGAACTATGGTTTTTGACAGTTGGTGTACAAAGAGGACAGAGGTAGAAATACATAAGACACATACAATAAGTTAGTCAAAACAATAAGAAATAATAATAATAATAAACAAAATAGATAAAATTAAAAACAATAAAAGAGGTAGAACACCTTGTTAAACCAAAAATATCAAGTAAATACTTGATGGTAAAAATAACTTCATTGACACAAAAATCAAGCAGTAAAACGACAAAAAGAGCAAAGAAGAAAAACAGACACAACACATAATGCAATAATACAGTAACAAAACCTACTAGTAGAACCAAAATACTAGAATTAGTATTCATTAACAAACAGACTAACTAAAGCTCTAGAACTTTTGTGTTTGCTATATTTTACAGCTGTTTTCATGGAATAAATAGTGGTTTCCTCTGCTACAGGTTGTTCCTGCACATACACGCTCATGTGATCGTTAAACCAAGCAGTACTATATTATTTAATTTTCTAAAATTATGAAATTCATAAAAATAACAAGTTGTTAACTACAGTTAATATCATAAAACCACTTCTTATTTGGTGTAATTCACATAGAAAAAACTGACTGAATGAATCAACATGATAAAAAAGAGTCGATGTGGTAAAGCATCATGAAAAATATTGTGTTGTGTGGATTTCGTTTAGAAAATTAAGAACTTTATTTTTTATGTTGTTCTTATGTGCAGTCATTTATGAACAGTTCTATTTATGCGTTTCCAGTATTTTTTATCATGTAATTGTAGAGTTATATTACTGGTACTGAATATTTAGTTTACAGATGTAATTGGCAAATTAATTGAAAATCGTATAAAACTAAGAAGAGCGTTTATTTGACTATTTAGTGGGTGGAAATTCAAAAGTTCAGTACATTCTATTTTTGGTGTATGAGATGGTGAGTCCAAGAAAAAAAAAGTTTTACATCTGAAAAGAATAAGTGTCTGTGTGATATGAACAGTGTAATGCTTTCTGAAAATTTTAAATGTCACAGACTATAATAAAGAAGTTATGTAATTTGTTATACGTAGTTAAATGATCAGTGTACATTATTAGCT
The DNA here is from genome assembly GCA_003012365.1 of Medauroidea extradentata. NCBI lineage: Eukaryota > Metazoa > Arthropoda > Insecta > Phasmatodea > Phasmatidae > Medauroidea > Medauroidea extradentata. The sequence continues at coordinate 46,944 of PNEQ01002680.1, read as the reverse complement.
TCGATGAAATCCTGTCATAAACAGTTTTGTGTATCACTGAAATAATGCTACACGAATGCCAACTTTGTAATCAATGATAGAGAGCAGGGAGTGAGAAAATTATTTTGATGTTGCCGCGTGGTTTTTGTGGAAAGCCTGAATTTACTATACGTAATTTGAGTTAAGGAATTCAGTATATCTTGAGAAATAAATATATGAAAGTAAGTGACTTCAAGTATGGTGTGTATTATTTTATAATTTCCAAATAAATGTTTAGCAAAGTGCTGGGAAGATTTTATTAACAAATTCTTAACAATAGATTTTTACTAACACTCAGAAAATTCTATAATGTAGTTATATAGGGTTATCTTGTGCTATATGCTACAATACTATGTTACGGGGTATGGAAAGTTAAGATGTCAAGCAAACGACTGGAATACTCTATCGTCAATTAAATCTTAACTACTCATCATAATTTGATGGGATTTTTTGCCGAATAGATACTCTATTAGCGGACGTTTATTTATATAGCACTGGGCGATAATATGCTTTGCTTTCGAGTAAAAAATTAAATACTGTATTTAGGAAAATAAAGGATTCAAACCACAAAATCCATAAAAATAGAAAACTGTAATAGTATTTATAATTTTTAGTACGATAATATCCTGGACTCTATTTTTCTTTTGATTTTAAAATTATTTTACTCTCCGATAACTTCTGCGCGAGTGGTTTACAGATGTTAAAATTATTTTTAAATCAAAACGCAAATGTAAAAAAAATAAATACTGAAAACAAACCAAAATTAAATGAACAGTACCTCCAATTAAGACTGCCACATACTACATGCTTCAAATGTGTCACAGTGTGTTTGTCAACACATTTTTTTACGATACTTTCCACGTGTGCCTACTGTCTCAACATACGAAAAGAAAACACGCTTCGGAGAAAGTTGGAATCTCATTGTTACGACACAATAGGGATGTTCAATTACGAATCAATTGATGTACTAATTGATTATCTTGGTACAATTATTCAGGTTTTTGTAATTGATTATTTGTGCTCAGATTAGTAACTACCTATATAGATTAGATTTTTTCAGTTATCTGCCAATTATTTTCGGGATTAATTTTCCTCACATATGTGAACAGTAAATTTACTCAAATAGTATAATTACAATCACAAAACTGCAAATAAACAATAATAAGATGAGTACTGTATTATGTTAATTTTTACATACCAATTCCCAATAAAACAGTAGATTTGTTTTCATTGTCCTCTAGGAGACCTTAGTTTCTTCCAAAGAATACACAATTAGTTTTATTTTCCCTTCATTTAATGTATTTTCATTATCATAGTTTGGTTTTTGTGTAATCACTTTCTTTTGTGACAACACTATGGTTTGGTTACTATACATGTTACTGGTATTACAGAGTTATATCTTTTCAGTTTACTGTAGTTGCGGGGTTTTGTTAAACCTTGTCAATGTTATTTGTACACAGGAATGTGAAGAAGAACTGACAGAGAAGGGTATAATGGTGAGCCGGCTCCAAGCCAAAACCAGTCAGATAGGCCAGATCTTAAACAACTTGGAGAAATACAACCATCTGCTGAAGGATGCAGAAAAAGGCTCTAATGGTGTTGTACTTCCAAAAGCGCAGCAACAGAAAGGCCCTGCACTGTCGAAGCTTCCGTCACCAAATGGTACCTCATTATTTAAGCATCAGCAGCAGGGTTTTTCTGCTTCACTCAAGCAACCTCTGCAGAATAATTCAGCTGTGTCCAAGAAACAGCAGCAAAATGAGTCTTCAGAATCTAGCCAAATGCTGAAGACCTTTGCATTTTTGAAACAGTATCAAAATGAGACTGAACTGTCCAAGCAAGATCAGCCACGAAGTGGCCGTGAAATATTTGAGCAGGACAAAATTCTTCCTGAAATAGCCATTCAGCGGCAGTTTGAAAATGGTTCCAAAATATCTCAGCAATGTGGACAGCTTCAAAAAGATTGTACTGAAGCAGTCAAAGTAAAAAAACAACTTCAAGAAAACAGATCTGAATTACCTAAGAAAACTGGCTCTGAAATATCCAAGCAACAGGAGCAACTTCAGAAAATGGCTACTGAACTATCTGAGAAACATGAATTGGTTCAGAAGATCGGTTCCGAGGTATCCGAGCAATCTGAACAGTTTCAGCAGATTGGTTCTAAAATATGTGAGAAGCCTGAACAGCTTCAACAAATTGATTCTGAAGAATCCAAGCAGCTTGAACATGTTCAAAAAATTGTATCTGAGATTCCTAAGCAGGAGGAGCAACAGCAGCAAAATGGTTCTGAGCGTACTGTCATTTCCAAAGAGCAACAGCCAGGGTGCCAAGATCGTAACATCTCTGACCAACCGAAGATTCCTGATGGTTGTGGTTCTGCTGCTAAGCAACAAGAGCAGCAGTAACTCTTCCCTTGCGTTTACTTACCGTATGTGAGCTGAGGGGTTTGCGAATTGTTCATTAGCTGCTCGCAATGTGTTCTATGCAAAATTTATTTCAAGGAACCTCCAGCGATCTATTGGACAGCTGAATCAACTAGGAGCCTACAACAAGCAGACGATAGTCTACTGATAGCACGGAAGGTTCGCGAACAGTGTCTAAACACACAAACCTGTAGTGAGCGTTTTCATATGAGTGCTGCGAATCCCTTTTTGTTCACCGAAAAACCAACTTCAATTGGCTCATCGCGAGCAGCTATCGACCGGTTCGTAGGGCGCTAGAAAATTTGTGCATTGATAACATGATATGATATACTAAAATAATATTTTGAAATTTTAATTTCTCCTTTTTTACACTGACAAATTTCAATGGTTATCATAATAAAAGTGCTGCTTCAATATGTAGGCTGTTTGCAGGAGCAATTAATGATGTATTTAGGTAAAAATGTTGGACAGTTGTATATGCTGGAAATTCAAAAGAAATGGGAATAGTGGTCATGAAAATTGCTAGCAACCAGGAAAATTAAAATAAACAGGGACAAAAATTCTGGGGAAAATATTGTAACTACATTTAAATATGTACTATGAATGATGATTGAGACAAGTGATTGTTGATTTGGATGTTGTTCCTAGTTTGGCTTTTGATATTTATAAAACATTAACCATCATTTGCCAATCAATTTCTGATTGCTTAGAATAATAGTACAGTACACTGCTTTAATTATGATAACCATGATTATATATGTATACCATAAATTACAACATTTTGTATCTTGACTTAAAATGAACTTAGTAAGATTCATAAGGAATTGGTATCAAAAAGAAATTACAGTGGTACCGTATGTAAAATAGTGTGCCTGAAAATATTTTGCTCTGTGTATTTCCATGTATTTTTATTTGTGGGTTTCTGCTGTTGATTAAGGTAGACTATTCATGGTTTTTGCATTTATTATGGTTTGTAATTTTAATAAAACATTCTGTTTTTATAATTACGTTGATATTGGCCTTAATTTGATATTGGAAGCCAGTTTTTCATGGTATTTATTTTTTCATTTATTTTCATTTCATCATTGGTGGCGTTAGCCGTGCATGAAATGATTTGGTAGATCTTTAATGAAACAGAGACAGTTAAAATTATTTTTTAAAAATGTGACATTGTTAAGAGAGTTTTGTGTTCATATTGCTAGTTATTATTTTGAAAGTCTCATTATCACACATTTATTATTTGGGTTTGTGTAAGGTCAGCTGAAAAGTATTCTCAGTATAAATTATTTACGGTACATGTAAATTTTTTTTTATTTTGTGCCACCACACCATCCCTGAATTTGCCATGTGTGATTTTGGAAAACACTAGCAATTTGAATTCAGGCGGGCCAAACAAAGTTCAAGTACTCATGACATCTATTAAGTCCTATGATTGCCCAAAGATTTGTCAGACTATTGTAGTTTTGTGAAACAAGCGTTGTATTAGATTTCTTGTGAGGCGGGATGGTTAGAAAATGTGTTGAATTGTTTGGAGTGACCAGTCTCCTCTTGTTTGGACTGTGTGAAATATTAATTCATGTGGAGGTGCCACAACAAGGGAATGTTGTACCTGTGTGTAGTAGGCAGGTGACTGGTTCCAATTGGACCTTGTCCCTTCCTCACCCTCCCAAAAAAAAATGCATTAAAATTTTTTGAATGGACTGATATTTACTTTTTTTGTTTTGCGGAGTTTACTGGGATACGTTTGGCTCGGCTCACTCAAGGGAGCAATTCTAAATTGTTTCCATCAGGCATGTGGTAATGAATGTGTCGAGTTAGACAGGTTTTTCTCTTTATAATAATCTCAAGAAACACAAATACTGCAATGAATCAACTTGGAACCCACAACTAAAAATAACGGATACGAGTACTAATTTAATGTGCTGGTCTGTTACTTACATATGGCAAACGTTACAGGAGTGTGAGAGTTCTCTGAAACACAAAACAGAGCTGATCACCAAGCTGGAAGCAAAAACTGTTGCTATGACTGAGACAATTCAGAAAATGGATGAAAAGTAGGTACCAGAAAATAGGTTGCTAAGTCCTATAGTTTGGAGTTCCAGGGTAGAATATTTTGCTGTTAGTGACAGTTTGAATTCATTACTGCAACATTGATTGTATGTATGATGAGTTGGGGTAAACGTGGTCCAGAAAAGTAGCTTTTGATCATCACAGCAGCTAATTTTTAGTACAGAGTTAAGTCATGATGCAGCCTAGTTTTTCTTGAGTAATTTGTGTGTTGAATCTTTGAAGAGTGATTACAAACAAGTATGTGAAAGGTTAAATGAAATTTATTTGGTATATTCCTTTTGCATGGTTGATTCAAATATATATCTTCAGGAATATTCAGTCTTCACTGGATAACCTTGTAGTTAATGGGCACTTTTGGGAGCAAGATAAATAGACTACATTAATTTTTTACCAATCTGTTGAATTAATTTTTTCACAACAGCCTTAGTTATTTCTTATTCATTGGTTGAATGAGCAATAAGATTTTAAAATGTGGTGGGAAATGTTTAACCAGTGTGTACATGTAATTGGAATAGACTAACATATTACTTTAAAAATGCCACAAATTTTAAACTTGTTTTTATTGCAAAGTTTTTCAATGTTATGCATTATAATTTTCGTTTGGTTGACAGCATTTGAGATATGCAGTAGTCAATTTGTCCAATAAAGTGTATGAATACTTTGTTGGGAACCAGGGATTGTATTAAATTTTTCTGGTTTTTGGAAAATATTTGCTTTCACATTGATATAAACATAGTATTGCAGCATTTTTATTGTACTTAAATACAAAGAAAAAAAGGCAATTTTCTCTCTGTTTTATTTTGTGTTCTTACAAAAAGGACTTGAATTCGAAAAAAATGGCATTTCCTAGTATATGCGCTGTAGTGGACAAGCATAGTTATTTCATAGTTTTATTTCACATTTCAGTAATCATATTTACTTTTGTAACCTAAAGCCAAATTACTGTGATCTTTGAAAGAACTGTGCAATGGGAGTGCATGACTGGATTCAGTTTCTTGGACGTACTCCATTGCAAATTGAATGACTTTCAAAGAAAACTAAACAAATAAAAGAAAACCATAATATAAGCAGAGTATGCTTTAGTCAGCAAGATACATACACAACAAGAAATTCCAAAATGGAATCGGGTCAAACAGAAACAAGGAACAAACAGATAGTAAATGAAAATAATAACAAATAAAATAAAAAACCAAGTAACATGCGACACAATGATGAGATGAAACAAAAAACACAGCAAATATCAGACACGAACAGAAAAATAACACAAAGACACAACAAATAGACGAGACAAAACGCAACAGATAATAGACATATACAGAAAAGACAAACGACACAACGAAGAGACGAAACAAGACACAGTAGTTTTCCAGACAGACAGTGTTACGACGTTTCGGGAACTGGAGTCTGTTCCCGTCATCAGGTAGACACACAAGGTTCAGGAACACGAGTGCGACTGATGAGGAGACTGGAAAAACCACGGTTCCTGAACCCTGTGTGTCTACCTGATGACGGGAACAGATTCCAGTTCCCGAAACGTCGTAACACTGTCTGTCTGGAAAACTACTGTGTTTTTGTCTCGTCTATTTGTTGTGTCTTTCTGTTATTTTTCTGTTCGTGTCTGATATTCGCTGTGTTTTTTGTTTCATCTCATCGTTGTGTCGCATGTTACTTGGTTTTTTATTTTATTTGTTATTATTTTCATTTATTATCTGTTTGTTCCTTGTTTCTGTTTGACCCGATTCCATTTTGGAATTTCTTGTTGTGTATGTATCTTGCTGACTAAAGCATACTCTGCTTATATTATGGTTTTCTTTTATTTGTTTAGTTTTTTTTGACAGTCATTCAATTTGCAATGGAGTACGTCCAAGAAACTGAATCCAGCTAAATTACTGTATTTGCAGAAAACAGACTAAAGTATCTAAAATTGTATAAACTTATTTTTTATTGGCAGAAAGAATTGCAAATAATTAATAATATACATTATTTTAATGGAATTAATTTAGTATTTGCTGATTCTTTTAGTGTATATCTGCATGTAATTGAAACATGGTAAAAATATTATAATGAACTTGAGTAATTCTTGACTTTCAGTGAACAAATTTTTAACGTGTAAACATACAAAGAATGCCCTGAGAGTAACAGTTTGTGAGACCAAAAGTTTAATGCTCAAGATTAGGTGCTGTGATATTACCTGTGCCATTTTTGGATCGTTATTTTTTTCAAACAATCAGAAAATATTTATGTTTACAAACTTGTCACTATTAATTTTTTAATAGTTAAAGGTGATTTTTATTGATTGATAGTGTTGAGCATCAGTTGTTGACTGCAAGGTGACGTGTGTTTGGGGGATGTAGTATGTCATGCAATAATCAAGTAATTTTTTTGAACAGTAATGTAGCTCAAAAATGGACAATATACTGTATATTCAGTGATAGATAAACTGCATGATGCTGTTCATGTGGTATTAAAAGGTAGCATGTTAAGACTTGCCCGTATAAGGTAATGATATGATCAATAATTTTTGTCAAATTATTTTTGGATCATAATGTAAATTACTCATTTGTAATGTCTCTGTGTAGATATTCTTGGTGACGTGTAGGAACTTGTTACTCTGCTATTTTCTAGTGGTAAGCGTTAGCATTGTTCTGTCTGTTTCTACAGATCTTTCTTCTGTGAACGCCTTTGTCAGTATTATGTCTTCATTAGCCATAATGTTTAGACATACCAATATGTATTGTGTTTGTACTGTTGGGGGAAAAAATGGATTTTCATGTGAAATGCCTTGCTGCAAATAATTGTTTAAGTGTTAATTGTGCTTAGTTAGGATAACATAAATGTTGCAGTTTATTTTGGATTTGAGATTGCATGTACAGCAGGGAGTTTAGGAGAAGGCAAGGCAGAGCGGCAGAGTGGTGGTTGGGGCCACATAAACCTCCGCTTATCCCCACCCCCAGCTGCATTCCTGAGCCTTGCCTTCTCCTCAGCTCCGAACAGTACACTATAAGAGGGAAGGATTGTAACCAGAAATGCACAGTTGGTAGAATTGCAGCTAAATGAGGTTGCTGTAAGGGCAGCATGTTATAACCACATACTGTACCTAATTAAAACAGTTTTTTGTGTTGATGTTCACATGGCTTCAATGATAGCGGAATATTGGATGTGTTAATACTGTAAAAAAAAATACTTTCAAATTGCACATCACGTCCCACGTAACTGGCAATTTAACCGACTCCCTTAGTTTTACTGATATTTCAGTTCACATTTTAGGAAGGCATTTTAAAGGTTTAGATTTTTGTGTAATATATTTTTTGGTTTGGTTTACTTAGTCTGGAAGCGTAGTACTTTTCCTATTGAAATCAATATTATCTGTAACAATAATTTAGGATATTCCATGTACCTGTAGCCATTAAATTTTTGGTATTTTAATTTTTATGGAGACAGTAAAATATAAGTACAGTATTGATTTATTACTTTATCACATGATTTAGACCTTGAATGAACTGCAGGTTAATTTTGAAATGCCTATTGTATTTGTAGTTGGTTAAAACTTCCTTTTTACAGTGCAAGCAAGTGCAGTAGTCACATTGAAATTCATATTTTGAAATGTTTATAGGTTAGCTTTGTTTCATCTGTGATGATAACAGATTGTGTGTTCCTGTGGTATCATATTGTTTGTTGTGTAAGTACTGTTGACTTTGTTGTGGCAGCAAAATGGATGGAGATAGTGGCAAACCATCACTCAGACGTCATGTTTACACACTCGTGCTTCTTCCAATGCTGGGCTCAAAGTAACACTAATTTGTAACATTTGACTGATTGCAGTTATTGTACTTTGCACTGGTAATTCAACGGAGAGACTTATGCTTGTTGCTTGTATACTTCAGTTAATAAATATTTATTGTAAAAGAAACAAGATCTTTTTAATTATTTGCATGAAATGAATCCTTTCCTGATTTTGATTAGATATCTGTTATTTTATGTTTATTTTACTACAGTTTATCTGATTTGCTGGTTTGCCATTATTTTCATTACATTGGAAAGTTATTATTTTTTTGTTTTATACATTAGGAAGGAGCACTTTTAAATGCTTAATTCTATTAAAGAGAAATTTTTAACCATAGTTGGTTTTTGGGATGTCATTTTAAAAATTCATTCTGGCACTTTGAACACTAAGGGTTAGAGATTTCCCTGGTGAGATGACCCTAGTTCTTAAATTGCTCCTTTCATTATTTGATTAGTCTTATAATTTTATTGATTTTATTTGTTTAATTCTTTATTTTTGACCTTTCCCTCCCACCTGGCCCATCGACAACAGATACAAACAGTGTGAGAATGAGAGGATAACAGCAGAGGAGTCATCCCGCAAGCTGGGCCAGCAGGTTGCAGAGAAGGAGACGAAAGCAGCGAGCGTCGAGGGGGATCTGAGGATAGAGAGGGAGTGGAGGACATCTCTGCAGGAGACTATGGTCAAGGACAGGGACAAAATATCCCAACTAAACCAAGAATTGGCGCAGCTTAAAATTGTAGCTTCAGTGAGTATGAATCTGTTTATGATTGTCAGATAATTTGCTAATGCTTGGTAGGCACGTGGACAACCTGTTTTTTTTTTTGTACACTAAAGGGAACTTAAGGGGCCCGCCTACATAGCGCCTTAGCGGCCGTTCGACCTCATGGACATGGAGTTTTCTCCCACAAAAGCGGGATTGGGTCAACCCCTGTTGTGGAGGAGGTTGTCTCTCGCTTTCTCTGTTGTCCTCTCGGCTCGGTCTCGCAAATCCTTCAATTTTCCACAACACTGGCTGCATATTTGCGTAGAACACATATTACAAGAACAAGATTTCCTCAAAATGTTCAGTTGTTACAAGGTACAAACAGTCACAGGATGGAAAGCTAAAGGATAGATCTACTAAGGTTAATTGGTTTTAAGTAAAAATAACAAAAAATAATGGCACTACACAAGCCGGAAAAGGCACTAATTTGGAATGTTAAGACCCTACTTTCTAATTACTTATGGAACTGAAAGAACTGAAACAATTTACCCTTAGTGTGAGGTACCTTAATATCTTTCATATGTCAAAAACACAATCTCATGACTAATATTGTCTGTGAAAAAACAATTTTCCTGAACCTTTACATCACAACTTTCATGGCAGGTAGGCGGGCCCCTTAAGATGTGTATGGGAAGGTGAACACTACTAGCATCTTATTAACTTTCTTGTACAGTAAAACCTGCCCGAAACGTATAGTTTATAATATGGATGATCCCATTACTTTTGCTGAGTATAACACTGCTTAAAACAGAAACCTCTGTAACATTGAAACTGACCATTTTAAAAGGAATGTAGCATATACATATTTATAAACATTACAGGAGTATTTTATTTCTGTGTATACAGCTTGTCGCTGCTTGTATGCATTTGGCAATGGAGGCGTGCTGATAGTGTGTCTGATGTCTCGGACAACAGGGAGCAGGTGGCAGCATCTGGCATTAAAAATCAGCAAGCTTTAGTTTTGGCAAAAAAAATTTGTTTTCTGTCTTGTGAATCAACACAATTTATTTTTAACAAAAAAAAAAATAATGTCCTTTTCTGTCTCATGGGAGAGTAACAATTATCTCCTTTAGTGTTGCAACAAAGACATTACTATAGTTATCATACAGCTGGTAGGCGCACGTTACTCTAGTTTAGTTTTCTGGTTGGCATATTGCAATTAACAGCTTACACTGTCTATTTTAATTTTTGTCTCACTGTTTTTGTCACGTGGTCAGCTGGTTAGCTGCCGTGCTACATTAAAAGTAACCAAAACTATACACACATCCATTTCCACAGCCAAAACCAATGTTAAAAGTTGTTGCTACAATTTACACAATAGAACTAGATGGTTTGGTTTCTTATCCAGTGAAGTTTTGTTTTGTAAGCAGTCGACATTGTTTTTAAAGTACCATACATTTTACGAAATATAACCTACACTAGATGTAGCCAGGTTGCGATTGAGTGTATGCAAGCAGTTACTAGACTTTGTCACTTTTAGACCACAAGCACGGGTCACTTTTAGACCACAAACACAGGTCACTTTTAAAGCACAAGCAAAACTTAAATTACTTTTAAAAGGACTCTAGTTGATTGGGAGAGTTTCATAAACACCTCATGATGTTAAACAAAAGTCAGGAAAGATACTGCCTGCCACATTCTTCGTATGCATTAGAGTGTCTTGGGAAGTAAATTTTTTATGAAACAATTCCATGTGTCCATTTTGCCTATGTACAAAAAAAACACTGTAGATGTACACAGAATGTCTTTCAATGCCACGCATGACAGTAACACTGTTCCGAGGCCCTCCAATACACCTAAGAATGGCTTTTTCTGACAAGACTATCTCAAAATATACTAACTGGATACATATTAAAATCTTCTATAACACTACAGTGCACTGAACTTTGCTACAAGCTTTTATTCAATAAAATTAGGTATGTGGTTAAGGTCATCGCGTAAGTCCCACAGAAAAAATTACCAGATGGTAAGCCTGCTTGTTAGTTCAGTACTTGTCGCTTAGGGGTAATGTAATGTTTGAATTGCACGTCAAAGTCACCCCTATTGTTCCTTTGCTTCTGATGCACAAAACTGCTCCAGGCAGGAGATGCACTTCATTTAATAAGTCAGCTGAACAATTTAGAAATTTTTCTTAGAAAAGTGTTTCTATTCTCATGAAAATTATGCTTTGCTGAAAAGCATATGCAGTGAATAGTAATGCTTAAACTGAAACATAATAAAGAAGAAAACAGTTTTATGTCCCACCGGTTCTTATTAAGAAAGTAAAATTTTAACTTCTCTCAACTTAAACAATTTTGATTTAGTTATTCTAGAAATAGTAGAAATAGGAAGGAAGATTTTAGACAGTATTTAACTCGCTACGGTACAGACTGCACAACATATTGTCGGCACGGTTCTGAGATACCCCCTAAATACCTTGCGGGGGTTGTCTCACAACCTTACCACCGACCGGGGATCGTTCTTAAACAACTAACACAATTCTAGAAGAAGTAAGTAGATGCAAAACCAGAGGTGAGGAAAAGTCACTAGGTGAGGTAATTTCAAATTTGGTAACCTAGGTGTAGGCCTCAGGAAATAATGGTACCCTATTCTCACCTTGGTCAAGAACTACACTTCCACCTACTTAAACTTTAGAAAAGATAATAGTGTGCATAAAGATACCAGAAAAAGTAGGTAATCTAACCTAGAAAAATATAAATCACTAATAAATACTGGGGGTTTGGTAACTCAAGATAAGAGCAATAGTACATGGCATGCAAGAGGCGTTTGTAAAAGCAGTTCTCTATTTGTCTCAATAGATTACTGATAAATAAATAAACTACTTGATTCGTGACCATAACTTGTTTATTTCCTTTAGTACTTTCAAGTAAAACATTTCATCCTCAAGAAACAGTTTTCACTTTTCGTTACTTTGTTTTTCTACGTAACAGTATCAAACGAGACCATTAAATAAGTACCTCTGACAACTATGTTTAGCTTTATTTGTCGAGTTCCATAAGGAACTAAAACAAACTATAACCTAATTCCATACGCGGCGTAAATAAACGACCTTGAGACCATCAAGACTTATTAGTTATAGTACGTCTGAAAAGTTAATCAAAAAATTATATATACCCTAAACGTTACAATGTTTTAAACCTTAAATTTGGTATTCAACGTAAGAAAAACGGTATTATTCTCGGTACATAACCTAGCATTGAAGCAGAAGTTACAAGGGGTTCTTCCACACTACCGTGACAATAAAACTAAGACTTTATATGATAAAAAAAACTAAGTCTCGCTCTAGGAGCTTATCGTTATTTTAGACGGCTAAGTCATGCTTACCTAGTAGCTTCCAAGCCTAACTCCTCCTCCCAGGACGTCAACTAACATACTGCTCTCCAGCGCTAGTCTCCCCGACTATTTAAAACCACGCCTTCAGGCGAGTGGTCTACATTACCGATACAAAAACGTTTTGAAAACTTTTTAAATCTTTTCTAAAGCACTGCAAAACTTCCCGAAAAGTTTACTTTACTGTGTTATTACTGGCACCGTTTCTTGCGCCACCTGCACCGCGCCATCATGGCCACACTGCCCCACTTTCGATCGTCAGCTATCGTCATACACTCGTTGTGCAAACAAACGACTATCGACGAACACACACCCCTCTCCCCTCTTCTCCTGTGGTCGTGTCCGCATGACATACTCCCCGAAGGTCAAACTTTACTCGCATGAAAGAAAACTAAACGTCAGCGGGAAAAGACTTCGCTTTAACCAGAACGTAAACTACGGAAAGAGGAGGAAGGAGCATACAATAGCGTTTTTGTCACTTGTCGATTACAAAACTTAATGTATCCTCGCGCTAAAGCAAATGTTGCAATCAACAAAGATCTATCAACACATCCAGCCCTGCTCTCGTTCCCACCTTCGTCAATGTTTACGCTGCCTCGCTTGGCCTTGTCCAACTGCAAGCGCATCACTAATAACGTCTCGTAACGTAAAATGTTGTACCTTACTTCGCAGTGCTAACATGATGTAAGATTGACATCAAAACAAATATCAAGGCAACTCTAGGCTCTAAGCCACACAATTACCATATCAAGAAAAGTTAAAAAAAAAAGTATAAACTTACCGAACACAAACTTTTAACTAAAACGAGACGAAAGTATTACTACGAGGTCTCTGCCTCAACAGAAAAAAAAACAAAAAAAGCAACATTTTACCATCGCGACAATATATGTAACTTCAAAACATATTTTCTAATATAAATTTCTTGGTCATGTATAAATATCAATGATTAGTTAAATCTGTAGATTACATTTTCAGTTAAATTTAGATAACATTATTTCATGTAACCTGTGATGCACATGGCCTTACATTTCAATCTTAGTAAAAGTTTAAAGAAGGAACCATAATTATTTTAGTAGTAAGAGTTTTGTATTGCCGGCCTATATGTTTGGGCCACAAACAAACTTCCAAATCAATCCTCTGAAACAGCATGCTCATATCTGTGATTTTTAAAAATATAATGAAGGACCCAGTGTGTAGTTGTCTGCCGACATATGAAAGGTCCTTCAAATACATGTTGCCCAGTAACTTCAGGCCACTACCAGGCGAGATGCATGTAATGAGTGTTTCACCAAGTGCTTGACTAGCTTGTGGTAATAATGTGCAGTCTGTTTAATACAGTAAACCAAGAATCAAAAGCAGCCCTAAAACATATTTAAAAGAGGGACTGTCCATATGTTTACGTATTTCTCTAAGAAACCACCAAATGATGTTGATCTTTATTTGTGCCATTTGTTAAAAAACCAATTTTTGTCATAACTATATGTTTTTGGTTCTCATTTTAATCAGCTTTTGATTTGCTGTAACTATTCTTAATAATTTTTTGATGTAATTTTTTGATCATGCCAAGCAATTCATGAATTTTAGTTTGTATGCAAAGACAGGTTACTGAAAGGCGATGTCATGGCGCCGGACCAGCATTAGTTCGAGGGAACAATAGGGTTTTTTCTTAGGAATGTTTGATGTAGCGATGGTTGGGTTTTGTTGCTTTCCCACCCCTAAATATGTATTTTCAATTTAAGGCAGTGCACTTATTTATAATATTTGTTTGTAAATAAAATAGGATGGTCACAAATATGGAAAATCTGGAATTTTCATGGAAATTGTGGCTACCTGGAATTATCAGGGAATTTTGTTACATAGTAAATGGAAAATTTCAGGGGAATTTTTTCACTTGGCTTATTTAGAGCTTCCATAATAGTTACATGATGGAAATAAAGGTGTTGTGATGCATTGTTATATATTTTGTTTAAACCCTCATGAATGTGAGATTTTACCTAATTGCCAGGTTCATGGTTATTACCAGTGAACTTTTTTGTCACATTCACTGACTGGACAACATAAAAATGTCAGAAAGAACTTGAAATCTTTACCTTTATTGAAAATACATTGAATAAATACCCAAGAAAGTTGTTTTGGTTCTTGTGAAAGATCAGGAAAATGTTTGGTTTTTCATCAGGGAAGTGAGGGAATAATCAGGGAATTTTCTTTGTTGCAATGTGTGGTCACCCTGTAAAAGATTTTCCGAAAGTCAGTAATTCTGTTGGTCACACTGGCCCTAGGAGCATCCTAGTGTTGACCATTTGATATTTAAGGGTGTCTTTCTTTGATCGTCTCCTGAAGGTGCAGGACGTGCGGGGCACGTCCGCGGGAAAAGTGTGAGCACAGGTTGCATCGTGCACACTGAGGAGCTAAGCCATCTAAAGTAATTCAAGATTCACATTAGAGTGTGTGGTCTTCGTGCCACTTGGATTTTACTAGCCGCGTTTCGGTAATTTGCCATTATTGAGTTTGCCAATTTGAACTTTTAACTACCTTTGTGCAAGATTTGCTGTAATTATCAGCAGTGATACAGAGCACTGAGGCCTCTTTTGTCAACGTGATTTTAGATACCAGACACTGATGTAGTAGGCCTGCTTAAATTTTGCGCATGCACCTTTAAATTACCGCAGGAACCCTTCAGTGTTGGACTTGCTGGTCTCGTTTCAGGCACGTGGTTAATCCATAGAACTGCACATTGAATGTAACATGTAATGAAGTGTTTGAGTGAAATTCACAGAGCCAATACACAATGTTCTTTTGTGAAACTATTTCTTCCATCTTCCAACTCCACTTTCGAACCCACGAACTTGACGAATTACCGAGTCTCATGTTTCCAACCAGCTAGGCCTAAAACAGAAGCTGAGGTGTTGACTGCTCATTTCTGGCCTTTATTAAAATGCTGGTCATGCACGGTACCATTACAAACTGAAGGTGGTGCAATGGTTACACATTGGACATTTGAAGGACCCAGGTTCAATCCCTAGCTCCGGCCATCCTGATTTTGGTTTTCCATTGTTTCGCGAATGATGGGATGGTTAGTTAATAAAGACCATGGCCGACTCCTCTCCCAGCTCCTGTCATTGTACCAAATTGTGCATCACCATCTCTAAAAGACCTCGCTGTCGACGAGATTACCTTACCATAATTTCAAGTATTTGGAAGAATAATAATGTTAATAATATTTTTGGGCCATGCTTTGATATAAATTGTGTAAATACGTATTTAAGTTAACAATTTTAAGTATCTTCTCGTAAAATATCAACTAAAGTAGTTTTAAAAAAGAGTTAACATACTTCAACTTACATTATGAAATACAACAATAATTTAGTACAAATTCAAGTATTACTTCCCATGATTTATGTGTGAGCTAGGTTGAGTACTTCAAGTGTGGATTGTACCAATGTTTTGGAAGACATTGGAAAATACTAGGTAAAAGACTTTAGTAGAGCTAAAATAAGTTAATAAACACTTCACCTAGAAAGAGTCATGAGCACACATAGCCAGGCATCTGCATTTCCAAATGGCAAAGTTTTGTATACTAAATAATTTATACTGTGCGCAATTATGCGGATGGAGCATGTAAACAAAGATATTGCATACGAAGAGCAGGATGCTTAAGAGACATCATGAAGAACATGACTCTAGGTCGCCACCTTCCTGCGTTTTAGAGGCTCAGGAGTGATAGAGCTGTATAAGGGCGACCTTGAAGTGCGCATCAAATGCTGCATCGATACAACGAGCCAAGCACTGAAATAGCATGCAATGTTCTGCCAATCCATTTTTTGTATTGGACTTTAAGCATTGACTATATAATTTTATTTGGTAGAAAGTCTGTATCAAAGTTTAGTGAATGTTTCTACCCGAGTTTCACGTACATCCGGCTACTACATTTTAAAATACGGCAGTCTGAAAAGGTCTGTTTAGTTATATTGGAGAACTTAGAAACAGCGTTTTTAATGAGCATGGTGTCTTAACAATGACATTCTATCCTTGCCCGAAGTGTGTTTTCATTTCTTAGATTGGCACAATTGACAC
Organism: Medauroidea extradentata; assembly: GCA_003012365.1. NCBI lineage: Eukaryota > Metazoa > Arthropoda > Insecta > Phasmatodea > Phasmatidae > Medauroidea > Medauroidea extradentata. Next base: position 30,479 of record PNEQ01002680.1, on the reverse strand, counting down.
ATGTGAAATAGTTTAGAAAAAAAAGTAATTATGAACACACTGCAACACATTTGAAGTACTAATTTTAAGTGAGATGTTAATCTTAAAATAAATAAGTTCTTACTGAAGCATTTTTAAAGGTAACTCTTTCAAATAATGTTAAAGGAATATTGTGATAGGTAATATCTAAAAAAATATTCACAAATGTTATGTTATAATAAAGTAGCATTTTCCATATTACTAAGTACTGGTATTATAATGTCGTATGGTGGTATTCTTCCAGAAAATCCATTTAGAATACATTATGTTTGAAAAGTAGTTATCTTTAATACTGATTCATTGAGTAGTAATTGATATTAACATTTATTCCACACTTAAACTTTGTGACTGCGTGTTTGTTACATTGATTGCTTATTCCACTGTTTGCACAGCCTGTCAAGAGTTAAATTTGCTAGCCAACTGAGTTACTTTGCCAATTTTTTTCTGTTGTATTGACCACTTAATCTCTCTAAAAGTATTCAATTATGTATCTATGCACAGTTACCAATACTGTAGTTGAAATTGGGTTAGTTCCATTTTCAAAAAACAACTATGTAAATAGTGTATTTTATATTGGTGAAAAAAAGATCCAACCTTTAAAATAGTTATGTGTTAGCACATAAGTATATGAGTTTTAACAAAATATTAAGCCTAAACAAAAAAACATTTATGTAGGCCCTACTTCAAAAGTATTTGCAGTTGGCTATTTTAATTCCAACAGAAAATATTTACAATCTATTATTTATTATCATTATGTACCACACACATTTCAATTAAACATGTCAGCTAAATTAGAGAATTTCAAACCAGTATCAATTACTAAGCAACAGACTTAGTCTACAAAGCAGTAACGTTTAAATTTGTCCATCATTCATATGTACATGAACTTAATTTTGTTGTAAAATTTAATATTCTTTTACAAAAAATTTAAATAGTAAGGAAAATTGTAAACCCTGTTTGTGGTTGGAGATGGAATTACTATTTTGATCCACTGTACTGTAGGTTGACTATTCTAAAGTTATTTTTATGGGGCCACATTAAAGTACAATGATTGCGGGGCGTGTGTACCTACCTCTTGCAGCAGTGCATGTCGCAACTGTCATGGGAAAATGATAGCATAGGTGATGAACATCTGAAGAACTCCTGTAAAATTGTACCTGGTGGGGCCTCATTGTAACTGCTGCGTCCTCCATGCTTAGGTGAGCGCACCAGAATTACAGACCAGGCATAATTGCCGACCATTACAATGATACTGAGAATTTGTTCTATAATTAGGGGTGAGATTTTATGGTTTTGTTTTTAGGCAATTATGTTTTTAAAATTTTTTTCTTGGTTATTTTTATTTTTTAATGTATAGCTTACAAAAATGCATATTTTAGCAAATATTTTTGTGAAATTCTAATATATAATTTTTAGAAAGCTGTATGAATAAACATGACTAAATACTGTACAAAATACATTAATTTGAACATTACTGGAAACAATTAGCTTTTAGGTTTTCAATTTATTCTAGTGCAATTTTAGTAGTTCAACAATAGCATTGCCTTTAATAATTATATATTTAAAAAATTTTGGGCACATTTTTTTTAGAGGAATTTTCAAGGTTTTGCCTGATTTTGTTTTATTTTGTGACTTAAATTGAATTTTGCTGTATGCTGGAGTATTAAAATGCATTTTAGTGTAATTTTAGTTTTATTACTATTTTTGACATAATCTTGCCTGTATCTACAGTTCATCTTGGCTATCAAGGAAAGATTTGAAATTTATAAGAAATGAAGTAGAAGTGCTGTTTTGCTAGTGTGTCCTTGTGTTTAACTGTTGTGACACTGGAAGCCAAGAAGTTGTAATTTCAACTTTTGATGTTTACCAGAAGGCAGGTGTTTCAGTGAGTGTCTGCAAAATTTTGTAAACACAAGCATGCACGATTGTTTCAAAAAGTTAAAGACATACTGTAAAATTCTGTTGGTAAGTTTTTTGAAAACTGCGGAAAATATTAACTTATTTAAACAGAAAACGTCTTTAAAATTACGTCTTATATCAGCCTAAAATCAGTGGTTTGCTAGCTTACTATGCAGAAAGTCCTATCAAAAGGGAACTTATTAACAGGGTTTTACTGTATGTTAGTCTTTTGCACGTATTGTTAACACTGTTTGTATGGGGTGCCATCAGAACCATCAAAACCTGGCCTTAGAGCTGAGATGAACCATGCTAGTTCCAGTGTAAAACCTGTGTAACAGTTTGTCTCCACTGGGTCTGGTGAAGCTCAAATTTGTTGGTAGCTGCTTCCAAATACATATAGTGCTAATAAGAAATGCAAGGCAAAACTTCACATTTTATTTTAACTTTGGTCCGTCTCTTTTTTTTCATTCAAAAAACTAGCTCTTGCAGCACTTAACTGATGTACAAAATTCATCTCTTTATATTTAAATAGTACTGTATATACAGTATAAAATTCTGCACAGAGCACGCAGCCTTGTGCGTGACCTGCCAATCTAATGATGCGATGCTTTCTCAGGATGGCAGATGGCAACTCCACTCAAGGTCAAACTTACTGCGCAGTTTATTCCTCCCGCCCCTCATCCAAACAGATGTCTACATGCAGAAAAATTTCTTACACTCGATCATTCCACAACTTGCCTAACCAAATAGATGCTGAAACAAAAGAAAAACAAATTACCATGACTTATAATCTGCCATAAATACAAATTTTGTAATGTAATTGAAAGTAAGAGGCCGCTAGGCTATCAGTATATACATAAGACAGAAGCACAAATATGTACTTATGTTTTGGTATGTGACAGGTACACAAAAAATATAGGACGACTCAAAATTGCAGAAGCGCGTATCTGGACATTTCGCTGCTTAGAGCAGCTTCCTTGGGTGAAGAGACGTGACTCTGAGTACAGAACTAAATTTTTTCTGGCCTGTTGCTGCGAGACTAATAGCTGATTAACATATGTACAGGAGAAATCAATTGTAGCACACACAACATCTCACATCAAAGACTGTCATTGCTGCTGCAACACTAGAGTGCTACATTCACAGGAATATATTCTAATAGTTTTAGTAGCCTAACTGTTCATGTCAAAGTATGAAGTTACTAGGTTTTGAGTGAACTGAATCTGAAATTTCAATTACATTTAAAGTTTTAAAAACAGTGTTGCATAAAAATTAAACTTTACCCCCTTAAACTTTTTTTTTAAATTTCAGATGCTTCTCATAAAAATAGCATTTTATGCTGTGCTAAAATCTACAGATTTGTAGCATCTGAAACAACAATGTAAAAAAAAAAATGATTCATTTATACCCATCAGTAGTGAAGTCTGGTTGCATTCCAAGGGAAGTGTTATTAGATATTGGTGCCAAGAACTGTATACTCGATGAGCACGTGGAATTAACGAGCCTTTGGGAACAAACCAGTTGAGTATGTCCATATGTAACTGAAGCCATGTTACTGTACAGCTCATTTCTCTCCTATTGGCTCAAGTGTGTCCCTGCACTGATAGTCGTAGTAGTAGTATCACAGACTGCTTGTGTGTTAAGTCATTACTAAGTACCACTTCCCTTGGAACTGAAATAGTTACATTGTTGTGGGATAAATATTTAATAGGAAACTGGCATTCTAGATGTGTAATAATGTGGATATGGCAGTTGAAAGCCTTAGTTGATCAGACTCTGTCATAAGGTTACACTCAAGTTATTGAACAAGAAATAATTAGAATAAGTTAAAAATATCAAACTATTAATATATATATAAATAAATAATTTGGTGAAACAGTATTTTGAAATTTACTTTTTAAATTATCATTTATATAAAGGTAAGACCTTGGTATCGTTTCAGATATCACAAAAGTAAATTGTTACTCTTGTTACTCTTACAAAGGCAGTGGAAACTCTTTAAATTGCTTTATAATTCATCCGAAGAAACTGCCATTATCCCATTTGGCAAACATTGCCCATACAAAGGCCTAATATTGGGAAGATAAGGAAAACATCTCATAGAAGATGGGTAGAAGTCCTGAGTAAGCAGATTAACGTATGATGTTAAATTGGAATGGTTAGAAATATGAAATGATAAATGTGTTGAAGTGAAAGTGGAAGTTGAATTTGAAATTGAGCCCTCTGGAACAAAACTGTACAAACTAGTTTAATAATATGCCTAGTAGAAAAAATAGTTTAACGTACCAGTACAAGCATTTCTTACTGAATACAAGGGTTAAAAATAATGTAGCGATTTATAGCCAGTCACATTTCTCTTCTTGTTCAGCGAATACTAAATAGATACTAAATAACTGCAGAGAACACAAACTAGCTACTTGTAATAAGGAAAGTACTGCTGTTGTCAAGTCCATCAAAATTATTTTTCCACACAAACAAAAATATATCTTCTTAGCTATACAGATGGTACAAAAGTAATGGTGTACCGATGCTATGCAGTAGCGAAGCTGATCACAATTAGTACAGAAGTTGCCGCTAAATAGGTCATAGTGGCGCTGAAGCATATGTCGTCTGTAGTGGTTTTCGACCTTTGTGATGTCACTGTCCATTTTTTATGCCGAAACTGTCTATGTAGGAGGGCAGTCACTAAATGTAGTGTGAGAAAGAAAGGCTACTGAAGGAGCCAACAGCTGAGATGCATGTACTGAACATGTGTAATATTACCAGCTGAAGTAACGTCCTGTGTGGGCTAGAACGACTGACCAAGCCTGAACAGCTTGGACACGTACATTAACAAGGCTGTATAGATATTCCCACCAGGGAAGCACATAGCGATGTAAAAAACAAAATAAAATACTTGAGTCCCAATAAAATTAATTCATAGATGTCAAGATAAAAAAAATAATTCTTAGAATCTTTTGTTAAAAATGTATTTTACGACTGCGCAGAACATGTTTATGATTCACCACCGGTACCCATATGAAATATTTTATATTATTATGTATGTTATGGTTAACTTCACCATTATCAAGATGTAGGTGATTTCTTCAGTAACCCCCAGTTGTGACTGCTAACTACAGGACTGCTGATACTGTCTGGAGCTCGGGATCTTATAAATATTGACGAGCAGAAAATGCTTTATGTAGGCTGCTCAGTAACTGTCACTTATAACTGATGACTTTGATGAAAGCCTGGGGCTTACACCCCAGGCTACCAGTGAGCAGCTAGCTGTCTTTCTTAGTTTGCATGAGGGAGATAAATGCCAGTTTTTCACTTGTTCCGCAAATACATACTGCATTTACATACATACTGTCTTGCATTCAAGATGTTGCATTGCATCAACCATTGGTACATTCAGCTAGTAACCTTCATTGCCCCTACAGTCAGTTTAGTCTCTGCCAAGAGTTCACTAGTTACTCAGGGTGGCCACCCACCTGGAATACCTGGAAAACGTGGAATTATCAGGGAAATTGTGGTCACCTGGAAATATCAGGGAAATGTCAGGGAATTTTTGGTTCATCTGAGACATTTCAGGGAATTTTCTTGCCTCGTTCATTTTGAGCTACCGCAAAAGTCACAGGAAGGAATATAATGTCATTTGTGATTATACTCCTTTGTCAAGTTCGTAGTTATTTCTGATGAATGTTTTGTCAAGTTCACTGACAGTAGTATCAGAAAGGACTTAAAATATTTGTTTTGATTGGAAAATGTGTTGAATGAAATGCCAAAATGTTCTTTTCATACTTGCAAAAATCAGGGAAATTTTTGGTTTTCTATCAGGGAAATCAGGGGAAAATCAGGGAATTTTCTTTGTATCAATGAGTGGCCACCCTGAGTTTGATTTCTGAAGCACATTTAAACTTGGTGGAAGAACTTTGCTGAAATATGGTCAGCTTGATGAAGTTAGAGTGGATGAAATTACTCAGAGTATTGTTTATTGTCTGGCATAGTGACTCGTGTTGCTTATTTATGGAGTGGACCAGGAATTTTTCCAGCTCTATTTGCACTTATCATTCCAATAGGTTTTTCAATGAAAATAATTACTTACCTATGACATGACATGTATTTAATTACAGGCTCTGCCTACCCAGCTTACAGCCATAAAGTTTAAGTAAGGGATAAGTAATTACTGCTCAGTGAATGAATTTAAAAAAAATATATATATATATATTATTTTTTATAGGTACCTATTGAACAAAAAATAAGAATTTTTGTAAATGACTTTTATTTTTAAAGAATCTTAAAAAAATAGTACGTTGGGAATTAATTTAACATGGTAGCAAAGTACTAGGCAGAACTGTTTCTTGGAGTAATATATCTATGCTATTGGGCACAACAAAGTCTATGGTTATTGTATTGGTTAAAAGAAAAAAAGAGGAGTATATTAGGTCTACCTAAAACAGTTTTGTCCAAATGAATAATTCATTAATTTGCACTGGGTTGATTTCAAAGTTTGCTGATCAATGATTGAACATCTGTTACAGTAACTTAAACGGGAACAATAGTTGTCCTAGGCTGCAGTCTTTGATTACATGACTAAAGGACTGCACAAATTCTAAGTTATGACCTGGGAAACCCCTATAATCTTCAGTGGTTCTACATTACTACAGTTGTTCTTACAGATTATTACAGTGGTTCTGGCACATTATTAAATGGACACACACAAACTGTGTTGATCAATAGCTTAAATTGAAATTGAAGTTAAAGCAAAAAAATAATGTAGGTAATGCAATTTTTCACCATTCAAAAGTTAGATATTGTCAGGTAGGCAGGCCCTTTAATGGTCATGGAATTTGAAAAACCTAGTAGGAAAAAAAACATATCTAGTTTTGGAAGCAGAGCAGTATTAGTTCATTAACTAATTTGGTGTTCATAGGTGTTTGTTTTTTCCCCAGAAATACCTGGCACTTCAGGAGGAGTTCTACCACCTTAAGGAGCAGTGTGGGGAACAAGAGCAGACATTGGAGGAATTAGGAAACCAGCTGAGAATCTCAAAGCTGCAGGTTGCCGACCTCAAGGAGGAGGCAACACGGAACAGCGTCATGGGGGACGGCCAGTGGGCGCCTGACAAGGAGGTCACACATTGCAAAGGTTGCAGCAAGGAATTCAATATCACGAGGCGCAGGGTATGTCCACTTGTTGATATTATTGAATTAATTTTACATCCTGTACTTGTGGCATGTCAGCTATGCTTCTGCACATCTACCCATTAACATTTTTTCTGTTTACGTCTGTTCATACATGATTTGAGATGTTCCTAATATTTGATCTGTTCTATTCCTCTACGTTTTCTCATTGCCCTTTTTATTTTCAACGTTAATCTTTCAGTTTCCTCTCTCACTCTTTCAGATGTCTATACCAGTATGATATTGCTGTGATAGTTTATTGTATTTAGGGTTGTCAAATTTGATTCTTCGATACATTGATACCACCGATTCCTTCACATAATACGAATACGTAAGAATTGAGTGTTTCACCCTTCGATTCTCGATTCTTAGCAAATCGAGAGTTCTTTATTTTGGGAGGTTAGTTTATCCATTGTATACTATATAATCTGTGCGAGAAAATAGTTTTATGTTGAATTTCATACGTAATAAAGTAAGCCTATAAATTGAAAATAAAGTACCGGTAAGGAACTTGCTTAACATTCATTCAAACTTCTTATTTATTTGTACTTGCATTTTCTGTGATGATAATAATAAAATCTCACGTTGTTAATAGGAATCTAAGTCACGGAAATATTTAAAACACTGTCATTGCAAAATAAAGTTTTAATTTATCTCAAATACTGAAACATTTTCACTTGCATTTGTAGCGATAAATAATTAAACTCAGTGCTGATAACAGGAAACTGAGACACGTGAATATAAATACGGCCATCGCACAATTACAGTTTTAGTTTGACGCCAGTACTGCCAATGGTTAAAAATAAATAATTCTCTCTCTATTTGTAAGGTACAATGTTGACGCCATATTGAATTTAGTTAATTTTTGTTACATAATTTGGCTTACAGCATTTAATTTTTATTGAATGGAATGAATAATCACAGTAAAATTATGTTGTTGATGTTGCAAGTCACAGGAAATCAGTCCCCTCCCCACCCCCCTCCCGCCCACCGTTTTGCATTGTATTACATTTTTATTATTGTCGAGTGTTTTCTAAGGTTAGTTATCGAAGGAGAAGAAAATGTTTGGCGATGTGTGGGATGATTTCACACTTGGTAAACAAGACAATAGTTACGCATTTTGTAGTTTGTGTCCGGCACAAATTTCACGAGGTGGAGTTAGTTGTACGACTAGTAACTTGCTTAAACATTTAAAACGGCATGATGAGCACGAGAAACGTACCAATAGTGTTGGGTCAGAAGATCTTTTGGCCAATCCGTGTAGTAGCAAGCCATCAAGTGTTTTCTGCAAATCAAAATGTTCGGAAGAAGCATCTACATCTTCAAAACGCCTTGGCCTATGTAAAAAATTTAAACTAGGAGAAGTGAAGCAGCTGACCCTGACAAGTCTCTGGGAAAAGATTAATTAAATTGTACCACCATTTGAAACATAGTTTTTAAAGTAATTTCAGTTTATTCTTGACTTCAACAAAAATTCATAACTTTTCAGTGCAGTGGGATTGTACCAAAGTAACGTGGCTCCTTGACAGTCAGTTGATCTGTGTTTCTTCACACACACACCCCCCACCCCTCAAATAATTTGCATGATTCATTGATTTTTTGTGTTTCAGCACCATTGTCGTAACTGCGGGGAGATCTTCTGCAACGCATGCTCCGACAACACCATGTCGTTACCGTCTTCTGCGAAGCCTGTCAGGGTTTGTGATGAGTGCCACGTTCTTTTGGTGGCCAGGTACTCGGTCTTGTAGCAGTCAAAGTGGTCTGCAGGACCTGTCCGGAGACCTTGAGGGTGTACACGTGTTTGAAAGGCCATCTGTGAGCTGAAAATGTATTCAAGGCTGGTACTGTGTTTTCCTAATAATTGGTGCATAATTTTTGGTACAATTTTTTTGCAGAGGCAGTTATTGTTTCAAAGGTAAGGTGTTACAGAATTTTATCATAAAATGTTGACACTATTGTGGTAGAAAATTACTGTGTGTATGAATCCCCTATGAATCACAAGTAGGAAAGAACTGTTCATAATATTATTACTGATTATATATACTGTTGACTGTAGAATGAAATGAATGCTCCTGACTTTTTGAAGCAAAACCCGATAATTATTTTCACTGTTGTAGTACAGTAGTTATTGCCACTGTTATAATGTGTAAGCTTATTGTGGGTCTGATGATTTTTCGATAGATTATGCTTTCTGTGTAGTACATACTGCATACTATCAGCATCCTAAATATTGTATATTCTGAGCTTTGTTCATGTGTCTGAAACTGCTGCTGTACAGATGCAAGAAATGAGGCATAGGTTTATACATAATCTTAGGCGTGCCATGAGTGATGTTGCTTTTTATTCTTCGTCAGTTCAGTTACTTTTGAGTGGGCGTTTGGCAAGTTGTACAGATGGCTGTGAAGATATTTTTCACTTCAGAATTTGACATTGCATAAATATAAGCCACATCGGAGCTTGGGGGAGGGATTACAGAAAAGGTAAGAATTATAAAGATAACAGTATTCATATCATCAGAGTTAATAAATAAAGATTGAGTTAAACATTTTTTGTTGTGTTTGCATGAGTGGAATTACAGTACATTTAATGTGCAAAGAATAATTTCAAGCCATCTGGGGTAAAAATTATTTTGTTATATTTTGGTTTTTGTGTCCATGTATTGTTTCAAAGAACACAACACACACCATGAATCCAATTTTCTTTGTTAAAAATTGTTGTAATTATTTACTTGGTTGGTAATTGTAAAATACAAAGTTTGATTATCTTATTCATCCTTAGTATGTATAAAGTTCAAGAGCAATAACATTTCTTCTCTTGAAATATTCCCATTCCACTGGATCAGGGTATTTAAATTCTACCTCAATCTGAAACCTGATTACTTACTTTTAAACTGATTCTGATTGCTGAACTAGTACGCCGCCCAAAATAGTGTCCTAGTGTTCTCAAGTCATTCTTCTTTATCTTCTACCACACAACTTGGCTCGCTATCTAGCCACGTGACGTCAGCTATGATCACATGCTGCCCTGCGACTTCACAACGAACTGCACACTAACAAAATTTAATACTATACAAAAATTAACAGGCTGTTCATTTACCCTGCTCACTGTCTAAGGCAATGTCCCTATATCACATTTAAGGAATGAAAAATTCTAAACATTAGTAGATAATCAACTGTGCAGCACCCTCTTCGAAGAAGTAAGGATCAATCACCTGCTTGGCGGAGATTGCACAACACTCCATCAGTTTTAGTGATTGCAAATGTTTTTCATACATTTGCTGCAGGTTGTTTGCAAACTCGAACCTACAGTTCCGTTTGCTGACGTAACTGGACAAATGTAGGCTTGCTTCATCACTCATATTTCCAAGTTAGTGGTAAATTGTAATCTCTACGCTGAACCTGGTTCTTTTAGCTCTTGCACAGTCTGAATTTTGTACGGAAACAAATACAAATAATTTTAAGTAGTTAGTTTGTGCACAGATGTGAATTTCACCCAGGTTACGCTTGACAACCGCTGTAATAACTCGTCCGGACTTCTCTATATCGCTGTTATTGTCACTGCTGTTTACACTGTTGGTGTTTGCATGTCTTTTCTAGACCTCGGATTTCCTTCATTGTGAAAGTGTTCGACACGACACAGAATTGAGCATTTGTTAGGTGCAACACTAATTCCCAACTCTCTTTTGAATGCCTTCGGAGCTGAGACAATAGAGCCTGTTCTAAATAAGAACTCTAAAATTTTAGTTCTTTGTTAAACACTCCACTGCTCTATCATGGTGAATTTCCAAACAAAGAATCACCTGAATAAAGACAGATGCCTATTGTCTTTGATTGGCTCACTACAAATCTTTGCAATGGTCCCACAATTAGTGGAACATCCTGTGTACGTAATACAGTATCTACTTGCAAAATGGCTGCACTATTTATTTCAAATTACACTGAATGAAAATGGGATGCAGCCATTTAGAAGGGAAGAATTTTTTGGGCAAGTACTGTACTCTTACATGAATACTTCAAATTGTTGAATTTTAGACATTATTCTGCATATTGTTTACTTGCTGCTTGCACATTAAAATGATGCAGTTTTTAATGGGAAGCATACAGTAAAGGACAAAAAATACAATAAGCACGAAACCAAGATAAAAAAAAGGGTAAATTTTTAGAGGTAATGGTACCAGAATCACATAATTACAAAAAAAATCCAACAGGGTAAAATTTACGGTAATGATAGCAACCACTCTCCAAGTTTATTTGTCGTTGTCGTAGTTACTATTGGAATTTGACAACCCAGTATTGTTCTCAGCCTCGCTTTGGTTGTCTGCATTGCTCTCCTGCTCCCAAACTGTGTTGTCCTTAGTGCCTTCGAGCACAGAGGAGATGCCTGTTTTTCTAAAGTTCTTGATAATAATTTCCTCTGTTATTATAGCCCAACTCTGCTTCACCCACTCTCCGATCATGGGCAGGGATGGCCGCTTCATTCGTCCCGCAGGAGTTAGCTCTTGCGTTCCACTGGCCATCCACTCCGAGTACAGGAAATGGAGATGGCACTTAAAGGGCTTGTTGATAGATACATCAAGAGACTTAAGCATCGATGTGAGGCCACCAGCAATAATGGCCATGTCATCCCTTAGCTCCTGCAGGGCACTCTACCACGTCGACGAGATGCACGCGGAAGCTGTCCCACACCAGTACTTTCTTTCTCAGTAGCACCCCTGGTCGCCGCTCCCACGTAGTCTTCAGCCAGTCCTTAACAAGATCGGCGTCCATCCAGCCCTTTTTCTGTACTTGGACATGAATGCCTGGCGAAATCTTCTCCCCTGTGCCAGCATCTTCTATTTGAAAATATAATGTAAGGCGGAAGTTTACTGCCATTTGCTGTGACTGCCAGCATTACCATACACTGAAGTCGCTCATTTTCTGTCGTCCGGATCATGACATTAAACTGTCCCCTCATCGTTGTGTTTTGGGACATGTCGAGGAACACCAGCGTCTGTTCTGCGTTTTTATTTTGCAACAGCAAGTAACCATTTTCATTCCTCATCTTTATCAAAACCCTGTGAAACTAGTTTACTTTATTGCAGTAGTTCTTCTGCAACTTTTCGTACAGGAAAGTCTTGCGATGTAAGGAAAAGTTCTCATGCCGCATGAACCATGTTGCCCACTCACTACTTGCTTTAGACTGGGTGTGTGGGATGTTCAAAACACATGCAACTTTGCTTGCCTTGCTCTGGATCATCTCCAATGAAACACTACACGCATCGTTTCATAACTCGTGAATAAATTCTGCGACTTGTTCACCCACAATTAGAAAATTCCCATGCTTGTGCCTGCAAAAAGCACGTCTTAATGGATTAGTGCATTTTAACTTATTTTCCTCCATCTGCTAACATTCTTATCGTTTACCGAAAATTTTCTTTCTGCGGCCCGTTTTTCATTCTCTTCTGCATATGCAATCACATTTAACTTAAATGCAACCGTACATGAATTTCACTTCCCCATCTCCACAAAAAAATTCCAGCAATCACAATCCACGAGAACTTCCAGAACGCGAACAGCTATAAGGGACAAAGGTAACAGTGCAAGAGTATCCCCCCTCCCGCATTTGGATTCTTCTCTTCCCATACAGTCAGTACGTAATAAAGGGCCAGTGTTTTGTTGCTATGCAACACGCACTTTGCATTGCTGTTCACTGTGAAACGTGAACCATATGCCACATGCCTCAGGCTGTTTCATTTAATGTCCAATTGTTCCGTTTACTGTACATTTTTTTGCGGAGTGCTGCCACTAAGTTACGTGCTTATTATGGGGGAAAAATAAAATACCAAATTCAAAATCCCAGAACATGGATGCAGCTATTATGTGATGGTGGCCATTTTGCCAATACAGTATTACAGTATTTAGTAAATATTGTGGTGCAATGATAAATGTTTAAATAAAAATATATCAACATACAGTACATATTTAGTTTACACACAATATTCTTACAAGACTCCATTGTGCTCGGACATAACATCTCTGCCCACTCTGTAGCAAATTGTGAAGACATGTAATGCAGTATGCTGTGTAATATGGAAAAATTTTCTACTGTGTAAAATGCTTTTCTAGGCATCGAGAAAGCCAGAAAAGGCGGGCTTAGTCTCGCAACACTGAAATTCCGTTACAGAAAACCCAAGTTCAACTTCCGATCAGGCTGTGTATACTAAGTGCTATTTTCTAGGTTATTTTTTAATCGCTCCAGGCAAATTCTGAAATAGTTCTTCATGACATGCCATGGCCACTTTTTTACCTGTTCCATTCTGTCCACTCCTTACTGATGTCTGAACTAATGTCAATTCAGCTGGTAATTTCAACTCTGTTGAGACTAACAAAAGAGCTAGTTTCTGCTCTAGAAGGCGAGCCATCATATTCCGTCTCGTGGGCTCATCGTGGATCAAATGATGCAATGAACACTTCACAACTACGTGCTTGTTTCTCAAAATCTTATAGGCATGAGAAGAATACTTAAAATTCCCAACAATTCCTCTACCAGTCGCAATTAAGTTTGACACACTTTTGTTGTTCAAAATGCCATCTTTAATTACAAGCTGTAGAGAGTGAGCCAGGCATGGGATGTGTAAATAACAGGACATAATAGTAGCTAATACCATGTTCCGTCTATTATCTGTCACAACTACAGAAACTTTTTCTGACAAATCCCGTTCTTTCAAGGTCTTCATGAGAAAGTCCTTGATATTTGTTGCTGAATGAGATACTTCTGGGAAAACTAAATGAACTTCTTATACCTAAATAATCGTCATTCATTGAAGAAAACCACATGTCTGTAGTCAGACACATAACTCAGCTTCATGAATAATTTTTGAAACTCATTGCTTTGTTTGGGAATACATTTCTGGTATCACTTTATTGGAAAAGTAGTTTCGAGAGGGCATCTTGTACCTTGGTTCGACAAAGTTGGTCAATTCCTGAAAACCTTTCACTTCCACGATACTAAATGATCTATTGTCTAAGCATGTCATTCTCCTAATCTTCTCTGTTATGGCTGTGCTGCGATGGTCACCAGGTTTAAATTGCCTCTTGCTATCAATAAATCCAAACAAAGTTGGTTAAACATATTTTTTTGGTGTAGGGCCTTTCTGAACTGGGGCTCTATTCTAGGAAACATGCTGGAAGTAGTCTGTAAGCGTGAGTAATTGGTGGTTCACAGCCTGTGAGCATGCTTGTACAATTCTAAAATTTTAAAGACAAGCCACAGGCTGGAGTTAGTAGTCTGTTGTCTGGAGTTTCCGATTTACGTCTCGAGAACGACAATTTCCAGATACCTCGTACACGATGCTTCAAATGATGGCCAATAAGGAGCTGTCGATTATCACGTGATGAAGTGTGTCTGAGCCACAAAATTAAAAAGAACATGGCGTGGCTGAGATTTGTTTTAAAATTAGAATTGTTTGGTTCACAAAACATTTTTTGCAATGTACAAATGATGAAAACATTTGCTGCACAGTAGACACGCTTATTACATTAACAGTTGCAGTAATTGTTTTAATGTTGCGTGTTGTTAAACATATATTTTAAAAGTAAATGTTTAACTCGCTGAATACATGTTATTGGCATTGTTTAGATTTTAAAAATAGCTACAGAGATTTTGTTTCAAGTCCACATTTCATTACGAGTAGCAAATAGTATAAATAAACTCTTAAAAATTTAAGTTTGAAACGTAGCCAGCAAGGTTCCTTAGCACAATAGTTGATGTACAGTAGTTGACCGAGTCACCACTAGGGTCGTTGCGACTCCTCCCCGACGCGTGCTACTCTCTAACAGTGGATTGAGTAACTTTATTTACACGTCAGCTAAGAATAAGATTTTAGTATCACACTACGTAAATAAAAAACGACCACTTTAAAGGTTACAAACAGCACTTCACATTTTAAAATCATAAGTGGTAAAATAGAGCACGTTTAGTTTGGTCTGAAGAGCAACACAAACAGACTGTATTATTTATGTAGTCTTCAGTCAAAGCGATACAAGTATGGCGGCGTTGGCGTGTGAAAATTTTCCCAGCATCCAGCAGTAGTCTTGACCCGAGTAGCCCTGTCAGCAGGCCGGGAGGATACGACAAGGTTTCCATTGTCTTTACTAGGACAAAACATGTTTCTTTCGGGCGAGAATAGCGACTTGCCTTGCATTGTGAGAACTCGGTAGTCTGTATCCCGCCATTTCGAGTTTGTGAATATGAGAATAGTGCCCCAGATAACTGGTTAGTGCTGATGACAGAACTTGCAGAAGGTGCGGGTGTGGCTACATCAATTTTTGTTTCTAGTGGAGAATCAACAAGTTCTTCACTTAATACTTCTGACAACATTGTACATACATGGGACAGTTGGCACAATATCAAATTTCTGCTGTTTGGGTATGTTAGAAACAAAAGTATTATGTTTTATTGTGAGATGCTTGATGAGGTTACTGGTTGTATGGCTTTTGCCACCACGTGATATTCTGATAGAACATAATGTACACAATGCACAATTTGCATCACTAGATTCAGTATTAAAATAGTCCCACACTTGACTTGCCATTATTAAGCACTACAGTGGATTCTCTATCCACCGTTTCTCATGGGACTGACAAAAAATTTCAATACATGAGGGATTTCAATGGATATGGTCTTAAAATGCTGTAAAATAAATTAATCGACCCCAGAATGTGTTCCATGGATGCAGGTATTTCAATCCATCAGGTTTCAATACATAGAGAATCCACTGTAGTAGCATTGTAAAATTATTTTCATTTCACGTTTATAAATCAACATACCTACATCCACGTATTTACTGACATTTAAATTGCGGTACTTAAAACTTTGCATTGTGCGACAAAATAATATAGGCTTACAATTAGGTATTTGCGACCATCATTTATTACTCACAGTCAATAACTGGAGATTTCACGTGTTCAATTACGAATACTACAATAGTTATACAGTAACACGTCACACTTTCGTAACGTGTCACAAACAATAACAATAATGGTGTCAGCGTGGCAGTATTTCTCTGTGTACGTTTCTTGTTCAAATTGACCGAAACTGAATGCACCAATGAAACTAAAACCTGACGGTATAATAATTTGTCAATAATTTTCCCTGAAGTGATAAGTAATGTCATATTAACCTTGATTCCCTCAAAATAAAAAAAAAAACAAATGCAACATCACAAAATCTTTACACTATCCCAGGTGCGAGTTACCCTACAAAAACTACTTAATAGAAAAATTTACATGACTGAGCTCCCAACATACATGCTTCCCTCTACTCACATCAACAGGTTGCACATGGCCTCTCACGCCACCTGGTTCATGCGGCCAACTTCCCTGCTCATCCCCTGGAAACTGCCAACGGTACATGCCACATGGGTCAGGTGGCCTGCCTGCATCCCTTTCAAAGCCGCCCATGCAGTCAAATTCCTGCACTTTCTCTGGATGCTCAAAGCTTTCAACCCCTTTTTCTACTAAAGCTTGCCAGTATGTACCCTGGTACTTCTCACTCCTGTCACCCCCCTGAGTTTTGCTGCTCCAGTACTCTCCTTGCACAAATTCCCTCTCGTAACCTGCATGAGTCCACTTGTTTTCTTCCCTCGAACGTGGCCTGTTACGGCATTTCCCCACAACAGATTCCTCTACACCACTGGGCCTCTCTGTGTCTCTACGTCCAATCGGGTGTTTACTTTGCTCCCCTTTAAAACCAGATATGTCGCTGTCCCTGAAAGTGCAGCCAAACCTATGTGCTGCACACCCTGCACCTGGTTGTTCGCATGACCTCTGCGTCTCGACCAGACCTACTCCATTACTTTTCTCCCCCACTGGTAGGCTGTTTTTGTGTCTCAATTACCTCGTTAATCCCTCTTAACTCATCTTCCCCTCATTGACAAAAATTTTTCTCCCTGCTGCTGCGCAACCCTGCGGCAAATTACCAATTCATCATTAAGGTCTACTGCCTTGTCACTTATCCGGCCATTCAGTTCGCGCTGATTCTGCACCTCACCTCTTATCTGCTGCTTGACCCCCCAGTGTTCCTGCCGTAACTCACCCGCGAGTGTGGTCACGCGGTTCTCCGTCTCCTGCCTAGCACTCTCTACTATCTTACTTACTACTACAGGCCCTACTGCCCCTGCTGTCTTATGCGCTGCCTCGTCAATACCCTTGTAGTTTATCTCCTTTACCCTGGTCACCTCCTTGAGCCCCTCTCTCGTCTCCTTCAATATCTCCTTCATACCATTACTGAACTCCGCCATAATTGACCGCATTATCAACTGTATCGACACTGCCATCGTGTTAGACATCTCGCAACTCATACCTCCCAAACTCGAACCCTGGCTTCTCGCCATCATTGAAATCATAAACACAGCAACAAAACACCACAGGAAAATAACTACCCAAACTCCCCACTTTATCAAAATGGCAACCACGTGTCCGCGAAACTACCGCTGGCCACTGTAAACACCGCGCACATAGGCAGAGAAGAAAGAAAAAAAAACATTTACTCTATCAATTTCAACATCGGCAAAATTATTCTGCACACATTCAATTACTTTACCCTGAATACTGCCAGGCTCACTCAAATTACTCTCAAATACAGTGAACATACAACTCAACAGCATCTAGCACAAAAACAATAGTGGTGCACTACATTACACGACAACCTCAAACAAAATGGCGACATATTTTCACACACAAGCACAAGATCTCTAACGGCCTAAACATTATTGTTCAGCTGGTCGCCTGCAATGAAAAACTAACCTGCAACACACTGCCTTTGCCAACATAACCTCCGGTTGCCCGGCTCACCTCCCTTTTTCTCACGCAACGCCCTTGCCTAGGCGAGCGGGTTTGCGATGGTTAGTACTAGACGTGAAATCGTCGACTAACGAACAGTCCCACGATGTCCTCTTCACTCTTTGTCGGTCTGGAACAGGCCTCTGCTTGGAATGTCTACTTGCCTAGATTGTCGCGAACATCTGCTTGGACGTCTACTTGCCTAGATCGTCGTGCAACGCATCCATCCCTTGAGCTGTACTACACCTTTCTAGCTCAGGCCCCACGTTGGGCGCCAAAATGTGGTGGCACAGACGCTCTTCTCTTTTACACTGCCTCTGGCTAATGTGACGATACTAGCCCCACTAGTTGCTTACAATGTTCCACAAAGAAAAATAGTAATTTGGTCAGTCCTCATATATGCTCCGGTCTCAGCGGTGAGTTACTCTTACCTCAGGGTTCGTGGTATCGAGGGATGGACGCACGCATAACAGCATTCAAAAACACGTGGTCAGATTAACAGCCCATATTTATTACCTCTTTATAACAAACTCACGCAATCGCGCTTACATCGGCACGTACAAACTTCTAGTACAAAATAAAATTTAAATTGAAGGAGAACTGAACTGAACTAAAATGAAACCCAACTCAAACAAAGAAAAATAGCACGTGCTAAACTCAAATTATAAACCGATAGTGGGCCGGCCACGTGGTTAATACGGCTGCAAATACACATTAAAGAATCAAATAAATTGAAGCTGATTACTAATGCATAGTTCTAAAAAGTCTTTTCACTGCCTTCAATCGCGGCCCCATCTCTTCCAATCGCGCCCCTCGGCTTACCACGTGCGAACCTCGCACAACACGGAATACGTCCGGCCTCCTCGACGGTCAAGAACAAAGTGATCAGCAACGGCGACCACAATGGCGTCCCAAGACACCATGGCGGCCTACCTTCTGGTTAGAATGTTCCATGACCTTCTAGCAAGGTTAAGTAACCGGTCTGGATACAAATTAACTAAACTAAAATCACTGAAAAATCGGCAAAATTATGCTTACTTTAAAGACGTATTTCAATATTTTAATAAATAGTTATTACAATAAAAATTATATTAAATAAAATCTTGGCATCTGACATTGCCGGCCGTACACCTTGCAATACCCTCTGTAAACCCCTATCGGTGTCGCCCCCGCGGCACCATGGCCGGGCTGGCTAAACTAATCTACATATTTTCAAAATAAATACCAAAACTTTCAAACTGCAATAACTTTTAAACGATCAATTTCTCGTAAAATGTCCAAGAGTCCATAGTTGCTTGAAATTTCATGCCGTTTTAGAAAAGTCCACACAAGACATATTTACTTCAAATCCATGTGTCATCAGAACATTGAGAACTTAGAACAAAACTTCAGAACACATTATTTAACATTAAAATACTCCAATGAGAAAACTTATCACTAAGAATTGCATCCAGACACGGTTTTCTGTTACTGTACTGTTTCGCCAGGTCCAATAGCGGTTTTACATTTAGAGTGGGTTTTCTATGAGATTTCTTGTTCAGTAAAACTATAATCTTTACATTACTTAACTAAATGACTTACTTAGAAAATTATTAGGCTTACGGCAACAAACATGGAACCCTCATATTGAAACAATTATTATTGACTTACAAAAATTTTAGAAACACTCTGGTTTTAAATAATTTACAGGCAATATATTAAAGTAGGGTGGCCGGGCAACACACTGGGGCTTTTGACATTAATAAATGCATCAACCCTACCCTACACCTAACTGATACTAGGCTGACCAGCTCTTGGTTCTGAAATGTCAGTAACACTGGCTAGCATTAATTATGCAAACAAACAACAGCAGAGACTCTAGAAATACAACTTACTTATTGAAAAACTATACCCCAAGCGCAGGCTGGTCGCTTCACGGTAAACCATGATGTAGATATAGAAGGCAGTTGTGTTGTTATTTAAATTTGTGTACAGTGATATATGGTACACTTAAGTAAAATTATTACTGCAATTCAATTTCTGGTAACAGTGATTGCGTTTATGCCTTTAAAAAACTTTTGCATACACTGTAAATGATAATTACGTTGAAATAGCAGATTTCTTTTACAAAACATAACCTCAAAAACAAGTTTGTGTATCAAAGTTGGCCACCAGGATTTTTACGAGTATACTCTTTGGTCTCGATACTGTACTTTGATGCCTCTAATAATCGAGGGTATCAAGGAATCGACTTTGACATCCCTAATTATAATATATGTTTACAATTTTCTTTATGTATCTATGAAAATAAGACATATTTAAGATAACTTTTTAAAACTTATGCACATTAAAAAAAACTGTATGTACTATTTCCAAGTCCTCCAACATAGCTAAAAATTGCTTTCCACCAAATTGTGTCACAAAATCTACTGCTCTGATAAATGTGAAAGAGGGTTGTACAGTGTACTTTAGTACAGACTTACCCCCGATGAAAGAGTTAGAATCACTGCTTAAAAGTCCAATAGTTCCAGTGGTACAACAGATAAACTACTCTCAAGTTAGCATCTTGCTCTTAAAAATGAGTGATGGGGTTCTAGGTGTGTGCTTTCCTTCATCTTTCAGCCTTCATCATGCAAACAGCTCCAGGTAGACAGTGCTCTTAAGCCATACTATGTACTGTACCTACTTAACATCTTCTCATGATATTGTTGGAGTTTTTAAGTGTAGTACAGTGTTTGTCCAGGTTTTGTAGTGACCGTTATATTTCTATTTTGCTATCAAATACAGTTATCTTAGACAATATTGCCATTCAGTTAGTATCAATTATCAATGACATAATTGAGCAAATATTGAGGGGAATTCAGAGTGTAAATATGTAGGTACAAAATTTCAAATTTTTATTGTAAATTGTAAAAATTTGTGTTATAATTTTTTATTTAAATAGAAAAATGCCGGATATACATTTGTTTAGGGGCAAGGTACAAGAAGTTTGATTGTTATTCGACTTACCAATAAACATTTGTATATCTGGACACTATTTTAAGTATTACAAAACTTCATAAAGGTACGTATTTTTTTTTTCTAGGAAAAACTTATGTTTGCTGAACTTTAATAAGAATAACTTCATTTCTGCTGATCCACTAGTATAGTAGTTCATTGCTTCTTGTGGTCGTCCAGCAGAGGAATCGCCATCATTGGAATCAAAAAGTTTCATTTGCCGCATTGAAATCACATATTTTTACAGTCTGCAACACTTTTATTTTGGCTTTCCAAAGAGGAGTGTAATTTAACCACTTAAGGAAAGACCTACAAATTTTGGATCAGCATTTTTTGAAAGTCTGTTTGTGTTGAAGGATTGAAAGTACCTAATCCATATATGTAATTCATATTTGTTACCATGGTCAATGATCAGTTATGGCAGCAATTTTTTATGTTCAAAATTATTTACCAATGAAATACCAATGAAAAATTTTTCTGTTGCTATTCTGTCTTTAGAATTTATATTTAATTAGGAATACTCTACTGTATCAGTAAAAATTGGTTAGTTGATGTAAAGCTCGCCTTTAGACCATTGCTGTTTGGTGTAAAGGGCCTTTGGCAAAATACAAATGAACATGTGAAAATTACTTCTTTGAAACAGCTGTGGTTTGAAAGTGTTGTTGCATGTTAAATGTAATATTTGAGAGTAGTCATAAATTTTATAGTGAGAAAACCAGTTTCAGTAACAAAATACCATTGTAGATACTGAATAATGGTTAATAACTAAATGTGAAAATTACAACGAAATTAAAATTTTTATCTCTTCATTGCTAAGCAAATTACCTATACTGTATATTGGATGCATATGTGGTGTGAGATGTAAATTTTTATGAAGTTATATTTTTTTAAATGTGGAATTGTTTCGTAGTTAATGGTAGATTCAACTTTTAAAGGAGAGAAAAAAAAGGCCATTGTGCCTCTGTTATGCTGTAAAATTTCATGTACAGTACTGTATTAGAAAATTGTCACTAAAAACATGTGACCAACTGTAATGTGAAGTTTTGGGGGAAATACTGTTGTTTTACATTGTGTATTTTAAGATACAGTTTTTCACATTTGATGTTTTATGAGTTCAGAGTATTTTTTACTTTATTGCAAATTATAATTTTTTTTTAAACCTCTTACTATATAGTTTTTTGAGTTTATTGATAACTCTTGATGCATTTGGTTTTTTATATGTTGTTACAGTTTTGTGTGGGGAAAAACATAGTGGTACAAATTTTATATTGATATTTTTCTGTACAAAAATTTGTGTTTATTGAGAATTGGCACTAGTTCTACGTATGTAATTTGCAGAAAAATATTTTTTAAAAAATTTTACTTTCTGATTTTAAGACTACTCTGCAATGAAAAATTTGTTATTTTGTAATTGTACCAAACATTGTCCAACTCTTATACAATAATTTAATAGTAATTTCCGATAAATAATTATTTGTAGGTTGAATAGTTTTCGTACAAGCGCATTTCAAAGTAGCAATTTGACTGTTTTTCTACATACCGAAAGTGAAAACTATTTAAACAATACAAATGAAATAATTTAGAGTGAAAGTACTGTAAATGTATTAAGCTACAGAATGACACCTTTGTAATGTCACGTAAAAATTGCTTGTATTAAAAATAATTCTTGAATATACAGTAAAACTCCGCTCGTACGGCACTCAGTTCGTACGTACACTTCGCTCGTACGCACAGATTTTCGTGAACAATGAGAAAATAATATAAAAAACTAAAACTTTAGTAATTGAAAACCAGTTGCAGAGATATATTACAACATCGTTATAAGTCACAATATCTATAAGCAGTATAGGTATACAATCTCAGCCCTCAAATAATGTGTTCCACTATGAAAATAGCAGAAAAACTGCAAAAATTCATTAAGAAGCACTGCTGCAGGCACGCAGGCCTCAGAGCGTGAGCTGGTTCATTGACCTTGCAGCTAGCTGTTTCTCAGAGCGGCACCCACTTCTCTCTCGCTCTCTCTCTCTCTCTCTCTCTGGCGATGTGTGTGTACCGAGATGCGCCATGTGCTGCTCATCACAGCTCATGCCCCGTCAAGCAGCCAATTGGCACTGGAGGAGCGTCACAAGCGACAAAAAAGTATTGTAACTCCGCCTTTATCCTCCTCTTCTCCCTCTTCACCCCCTCCCAAAGGCACCATTATTCATAGTGAGGAATTACTTGCTCCGTGTACATTTTAGATTTTTTGCTTTTCTTCATGGACTGCGATTTGGATTTTGATTACAGTTTCAAAGTGGAAAGCGTACATGTCAAAATATAGTTTACATATAATTTCGTAATAGGCCAAAAATAATCACGAGCCGTTTACACACACACTATTTTGAGGTTAGGCCTACTTGCTATACTGAGGCCGTACATTTTTATATTCATTTACCGTTAATTTTACTTGTTTGCATTTTTCGGACATTATTTTGTTCGTAATAGTATTGGAAATGTTTTTTCATAGGAAGTAAGATAAAGTGATTTATTTTCTCACAAGAAACGTGTAAATGTATGTTGTATCGTATTGTTAAGAGACGTTGCGCTACATGTTTTCGCTAATTTTAACTGACTTTGTAGTCTTTTGTGAAGAAATGAAGTAATATTTAAGTCAGAATATTTATCACACTATACAAACGTTACCTTGCTTAATATATAAAAAAGACGGGAATACAACTTCTGCCCAGTAAAAAGAAACCAAAATGCCTCATTAATAAGAGTTTACAAGTTATTGACGTACATTTCGGTTATCATTTTGTTTATATTACAGCATTCTATCAACAGGTTATTCTTTATCAACCAGAAACACTGTTAAACGTCTTATTTGCCAGTGGCATAAGTAAAAACTGCAAATATTGCCTGCTGCATGTAAAGTTAATGCCGACGTTACGTTCTAGTTTTTCGTCGTTTTATTTACTTGTTTAAATTTTGTGCACAGATGGAGTACATATTAATATACTCGGAATTTTTCGGTGCACTAAGATATGTGTAGGAACACCTGCTTTTGGCTAAGAGTCTATTGAAGACGTGATTGTATCCTCTTAGACCTCTTATTGATTCTCACTCTCATGGGGGGGGGTGTTTCTATCAGACCGAAATTTGGATTTGGTCCTGTCGGGTCGTGCGGACAAATTTTGGGGAACCGTGAGTGTCTGTAGAATTGGGGTTCGAATATACCTAAATATTGGCATCTCTTTTAGTGCCTGTATTTTTAAAAAGTAATTTTTATGTGAAATAATGTTAGTGTCATTCTGTACTTTATACATTTAAATTACGCTAAATTATTTCTTCATATAGTTTGAATAGTTTTTTTACCTTGGGTATGTAGTAAAAATAGTTAAATGAATACTTTGACATGATCTTTACGAAAACTGTATAACGGGAAAATATTTTATTGGAGGGAAATTACTAGTACATAATCTAATGTACAAAAGACAGAAGCACAAGTACTAAAACGTTAGTACTTGTGCTTCTGTCTGTTGTAAATACTGATAGCCTAGCTGGCTTTTCCTTTCTTTTACATTAGTAATGTAACGTGTAAGAGTTGACCAGTATTTGGTAAAATTATAAAATTATTAATTTTTCAGTGCAGAACGCCCTTAAGCACATGCAGTGCACTTATACAGTAATATATTTCTTGTGGGCCTTATATTGTATATAGACTGAACCTGGCATTTGTAGTTAGTTGTTGAACATAAAAGATGTTTCTGATAGTTGTAGTGCAGTGGATATAGCATTAATGGAAAATGTTTAAATCCGAGAAGATGAATATGAGTGCTGAACCAACTTGTAAAGAAAAATTTTTTAATTTTACTTGGTTGAGTGTACACAAAATTTTCAAAATACATAGTTAAAAAACTTTACCTTCTTATCCAGCATACGTTATGACTCTGTACACTTTGAAAAGTGTTAATTTTTAACATTGAACACTTTATACTGTATTTGGTCTAAGAATTGCAGTACAGTACCAATTACTAACTTTTTGCACTCATAAGTTACTAGTAGCAGCATAATTATGTATGTAGGTTATTTGTTAATTTAATTAGCATATGGCTAATTCAACACTCAACAGTTTTTTTACTACTATTGTAGGAGGGAAGCATCATAAATTTAAATTTTGATGTCGAGTCTGGAGATTTACATGACGGTTGATGTTGCATAGAGGAAATCCCCAGGATTAACGGTTTATTCTTAAATGTTTGTGCCAGATGTTTTATCATGGAGCTCCACCGTCACACTGACCAGAGGGCAACTTTCTCAACTTGTGTAGGATATCTGCACACACCCATGGGGATGTTCTGATTTTGTTGTGTTGTCCACTTATGTCAAGGTAAATCAGACTCTGGTGGCATTTAGCTAGGATTTAATATGGCCACAGATACCTTGGTGAATACACTCTGTTTCTATGTCTATCCTCTTGTGTGTGACCTTAAAATTTTCAGTTCATTGTTGAGAGGCTGCCATAAATAGGGGTTTCTTGAATTTATTTGATGTCTTGAGACATTATGAATATCTTTATGAATAGGCAAGGAGATGTTCTGTTGATGTTTATGTAGTATAGGTAAATGAAACATGAATGGTAGTGTGCTCATGTTGTGATGTATTTTATTATTTTTGTTTAAGAAATTTTTTTATGAAAAATAACAATTTTTACAGAATGTAAGTTACTGTACTTGTCATTTAAGTAGGATACGTGAACTTATCATTTTCCCCCCCTATGCGATTGTTTACTGTTAAACACTGCAAGATCTTTCATTTATAATTCTAGCCTACAGTACGTATTTCTGCTTTTATTTTGTACGGTGTCAATGATAAAAATATCCTCTCTACCAACCCATTAATAATTAGTAGTGATAACATTACTGTATATCATTTGTTCCTACTGCACACAGTGTTAATACTCTCTGCAATTTCTCATCTCTGTGATCAGTCTGTCTTTCGTTAAAAGTCATAAATGCTGGAGGGCTACGACTGGAGATCTGTAGTTTTCAAAAGTCGTTTTAACTGGTTGACCTTGTCGACTAAGGGCTGTCTGTCGAACAGAGGTTGTAGAACAGCTTATTTGTTGGGTAAGCTGATAGTTTCCTCTGCTTAATTCTTGTCCTTGTCTTGTGAGAGTCAGTAACGTTCCTTTATAACACATGCAACATTGCCATTGGTGTCTGATTCAGTTAACTATCTTGGAATGAAGGGTTGGTACTGTGATGGTTCTTCTCGAGGTGTGGGGTGACGTGAGTGGCAAAAAAAAAATGGCATACCAATGTGATCACAGTTAACTCTTATGTAAATTGTTTAATGGATAACATAAATGTGGGTAATAATATTTTGGTTTTCACATTATCTACAGTATGTTACATTTGTTTGGCCAATAAAACCTCAGTAGAGATGCTTGCTTTTAGTCATATTTTATCACAGTTGAGTGGTGTGACTGTTACATGAATTGCGAACAGAATATAATTTCTCATTGTGATATTTATTCCAGAAACTTGGAAGTTTGCAAGTGGTTCAAACTAATGGTCAGTTTATTACTGTGTGCTTTGTTTGTCCTAAAAATGTTCCTCTCAATGTATGGAGTGAATTCTTATGTATTACTTTACTTATGTGAAGACATTCCATTCATGTCTGCTGTCTGTAAAATTGTTTTATTTATCGTAAAGTAAGTAATGCAAGAACTGTCTTTATGTTGTAATCTTACTTATGCAAACTGAGGCAAAATATGAGTCTGTTGTACAAAAATACTTTGTTTTAGAAGTTTTTTGTCGATATTGCAAAGACAAAACCATGGAACAATTAACAAATTTTGCTTTACAGATCTATAGAAATTTTTTCTATACATTATGAGAATGCTTGGTTATGACTCCACCATTAAGTAGTGTTTATATGTACAGAACCGTATTATAGTGATCCCACATATAACGTTTTCCTGGTTATAATGCTTCCTTCATTTGGCCCCTAAAACTGTTTTGTAATAGGAAATTATCCTCTTATAATGTTTTCCCATTTATAATGGTAAACATTTTTTGGATCCCTTGAGAAACATTATAACAGGGTTCTACATTAGCTATTCTTTAAATGCTGTGGTTTTGTAACTGTGTGTTATGGTAATATCTGTTAAAAATATTAATGTGGTTTGATATAGGTTATTCGAGGTAAAACGAGCACTTTTGAAGAACATCTTGGCAAGATTATAAATATCTACTGTACCTATACAGTACACCCTATTGTATTATTGAAGCCCTACACTAAGTTTTGAGTGTGTTGAAATCTATACACTATGGTTATTACTTACATTGGTATTTGTTTGAATGAATCTTGCAATGAGATATAATTTTGATTGAAACATGTATGTAGTATCACAACTACGTGGTCACGGCACAAATATGTAATGTTGTAAGTCACATAAAGTAGGCTACATTGTTGCTGCGATATATTCTAGAAAACAAGGTACGGAGAAGAAAACCAAAGAAAGCTATCAAAGCTTTTGTATAGAAAATATACATAAAATAAAAAGTTCATCTTCCTTACGAGCCCTAATTTTAAATAGCATTCCTGCTCTCTCTCACCTTGTTTCCTTGGACAAAATATTGCAGGAATGGCATATATTAACAATTTCACTCAAAATTTTGCACTCGTATGTTTATACAAGTTAACAAGTGGTGGCTAAAATAGGAACGAGACAAGTATGTAAGGATTCAAAAGCACTCATTTTACATATAGTAAGTCTATAACATTGTATGTTGCTTATTAAGTATAGCGAAGGGGAACTTTGTTTTACCCTGTGAATCCAAATGGCACCGGTTTTGTGGTGGTTACATTTAATATTTACTGTACTTACATATTGTACTGTAAAAATTACGTTCTTCACCTCATATTTTACCTTTCCCCCTCCCCCCTACTCAAATTAAATTTAAATGTTCTATTGGGATGTATTTTATTTTTCTAATATGTGTGAGGGTACAGTATGCTAGAGCTCAGTGGCATTAGAAGAGAACATCAATCACAATTTAGCTTCTAAAAAGCGTGAGTCAACTGTTTTTGTACCCATATGCTTGGTTAAATGCACGCTCATCTTTAATGGCCTAATTATGAATACTGCCAGCTCATGTAATGGTAGACAAGTACAATGCCCATGTTTCACTGCATATTTATGAAGTGTAATCAAGTTATGTTATTGTTTTCACTTTTGTTGTGTTTAACATGATGTGTATTAAGTCTTGTGACATAGTTTTATTTATCATATCA
Organism: Medauroidea extradentata; assembly: GCA_003012365.1. Lineage (NCBI taxonomy): Eukaryota > Metazoa > Arthropoda > Insecta > Phasmatodea > Phasmatidae > Medauroidea > Medauroidea extradentata. The sequence continues at coordinate 2,320 of PNEQ01002680.1, read as the reverse complement.
AAGGTTGGCTTTGTAAATATATTATGAATTGAGCAAAAAATTTGTTACAAAAATTGTTTAGGAATAAATTTTTTTTTTTTTCATAAGTAGCCTTTGTTTGTACATATATTTTCTCATATATACCATAAAGTGTGTGACAGGGAGAAAGGTTAGAGGAAATTCGAGATGCATGGGAAAGTCAGGATGGTCTATGCCCTAATTTATGGTGGTTCTGAGCTATATCTTATTAGTCGAGTGTGCCACTGGCATTCATATACCGTAATCACTGTGTTGGCATTAATCTTCCTTCCTCTATAAGACTAAGATTTGAAGTGTGCAGTTATGCCGAGAGATGCCTTTTCAAAATTCTTGTTACTCTTAACATGTTTAGTGGCATTGGAGCCAGGGACTGAAGTAAGCATGTAATTTTAGTGATTGTCGCCACAGTGCCTTTGCCATGCACGTTTTGTTTTTAAAACAATGTTGTTAAATATTAGGAACGTGCGAATATTAAAGATTTGAAATATTTTTTTAATAATAAATCTGTACTATTCATATTCAAAAAGTGAATACCAGATTCACAAATTTTGAAGTATTCTAGCAATTTTGAATAGTGAATTTTAAACAATTTCTTGAAATAATCTGAGCGTATGAGAAAGTTTTTTATACTTACAAACATAATAGAATTTTCATATTTTACCTTTTTTGTGAATATTTAAAGGTAAAAATGAATGGACAGAGAAGAACTGACATTCATTGATATTTTCAACCTTCAGCAAACACAAAAAATTTTCATTTCACGTGTGGCGCCATGATGTGAGTTACAAAAAAACATCACATTTGTGACTATAGATATACTTGTGCAAATACTCGCTTATCATTGTATACTTTGCACTCGAAGCATAGCGATACGCACTAACAGAACATCTCAATATATACAAGATGGCGGCAGTGGTGTAGTAGATCTTGGCAGTGACGGTAGCGGCAGCTAAAGTTTGAAGTCTACCCATTTACCGTGCATACATCTATGAAGTGGTGTTTATCGCTGTTTGTTTACATGAAATGTTTGTCATGGGGAAGGTAATAATTTTGATTAATTAAGTAAAAAACAAAGAACGTCGCGGATCCTCAATGTTGCAAAGTGTGGCAACACAATTTTAAATGACCCAAATGTGGAAATCATCATTTTCAACTGTTGGTTTAGTCTGCTATTCCGAATTTAACTTGGCCAAAGTGCGGATCCAAGGTGATCGTTGGCATGAAATTACAACAGTTCATACTAGAAATTGACACACCGCTAATATTGTGAACTCTTAAACATTTTTGTATGTAAGCAAGGCCACAAATAAAATACTGTAGTTGATGCAGGTGTCCTATGGGTAAATGATTTTTTATTACTGATGCTTTTATTTGCTAACATAAGTAGCAGGTTTAATATTTTCAGAATTTCAATAAACTTATTTTACAAATGGGAAATGCGTAGAAAGTTTCACTGTTAGTTTACCAAAATTAGTTAGAATATTGTTCAGTCTCTGTAAACATTAGCATTAGATTGTTTTCTGCATACTAATATATAATTTTTCGTAGTATCGTAATAATTTACTTCATATTAATTTTGTCGTAAGACTCTTCCAAAAAAAATTTCAGAAAAGTAGTTTTTTTTTCCCCTTATTTTCTTTAATAAAGTTAGGTTCCCATGTGAAAGTACCTATTAAAGTACAGAAACTCAGGCTCTGTGAAACCTCACACAATAAGCATTTTGCTAGCCAGAGTGAAAACATGTTTTTTTTATTGAAATTTCTTTAACACAGACATGTGATAGTTTACAAACTGTGGTATATAAAATTTTTTACAAACCAAAAATATTAAAAGTACTGCCGGTGTACGCAGTAACATAGTACGTATCATTTTATTTGTGTTTCTCTTGGCCTCACTTGCAGGGTGCTGGATGAGGATTGTCGTGTCATTATACAACTAAAGCATGCTCTCAATAAACATGCTGTGTAGTAGATGAGCTCGGCTATTGTTAGGAGACTGATCCCTAGGAACAAGCCTGCGATGCCACCACATGAAACTGTAACATTTAGTCAAGAAGAAATCACTTCCCTTAGTTATTGCCTGCTCAAAGCTGGCTTATTTTATATACCGTGTTTTATCGCACAATCGTCGCCATCGCGTAATCGTCGCATCTTATTTTTAAGATGACAGAAACGGTAAAAATAATTCTATCGCGTAATCGTCGCACCGCAATGTTCTGTTTACATCTCTGTATCAGAGATGTTAACTACGCTCAAGAAGTACGACACTATTAGAACAAAATGGTTGCTGCAAGAATCGATTA